>JUJX01000001.1:659853-880024 GCA_000800745.1 Diaporthe longicolla | reverse complement strand
CCCCAGCGTCATGCATGCGACCGTTGAGTTCCAGACTCTTCAGGGCCTCCCTCATGCCTCGGACGTCCTGTTTCGAGAAGCAGGTCCATCTGTAAGAGCGAGATGAGCTGGAGTGCGCCATTTTCTGCAGAGTCTACTCCGTCTTGTTGGACGATGTCAAGGCCTTTGACCAGCAGCTTGAGAGCAACTTCAGCAAAGAAATCGTCAGAATCGTCCGTACCTATGCTTCTGCTTTTGGCATCCGCGACGAGCAATTCAATTGGCGTCTTCAAAACCTCAATCACCTAGCCCACCAGCCAGACGCCGTCCAAGGTCTGTCTGGTGCAACTGTCCTGGACTACATGGTCTGCCTCATGGTCCAGAGGTCTAGGTATGGGATCTTTAAGACTCTTGGTAAGATGAAATGTACACCCGGGCATAGATACATGTGTATACTGGTAGCTGACCATGCATCTAGACAACTATCAGAGGCACCTGGCCAATTCCAACTTGGCCAAGGCCATACGGGAAGTCTCAAACACGGAGCAGCCCCAGGGTCTTACGCAGTACTTCCACCTCAAGAGCTTTGTTCGAGGTATTGGACTGCCAAAGACTCTGTTCATCTGTGTCGGACCACACAAGAACAACCGGTACAAGCACATGAAGGACATGGTCGACGCCGCGGAGAAGAACATGGTCGAGAAGAACAAGAATGAGCAGGATCACGAGGAGGGGGCTTGGCGAAACTTGCATGTGGTGGCAAGCTCCCCCGAGGCCTTCTCGCACCGCCGTCGGCAGGAGTGGGCAGATCGGATGCAACTCGAGCGCATGCGTGCAGTGTCGATGCACAACTTCCGACAGGTCTGCGCCACCGAGCGCCTCTTCTTCACCACACCGGGATCAGGCCACATATACGAGAACTCTGAATCGAAAGGGGTTAGGCGCTGGATGCTGATGCGGCACTGGCGGTTCAAGAATCACTGTGCCACAGTCTCCGCCTCTGAAACTGTCACCCCGTCCCTTACCCCGTCTATCGCCCTGCCTACCACCGGGCCTGACCCGCGCATCGGAGTGTTCGATCACTTCTGCGAGATAGGCGGGCTGTTAGATGTCTATGCAGGCTTCCAGCGCCGCAGCCACTGCTATAAGTGCGCATCCGTGTACTACTACCAGAAGGATGATACCTCGACGGACGCCGAGGATGACTACCAGGGGCCAAAATGGAGTGAGGATGTTTACAACTGGGTTCCCACAGGCAGCACTGATCAGGGAGGTGCTGAGAACACAGCGGATGAGGGCCTGTTGATGGGCTCGCCTTGTGCTGAGCCTTTGTGTCACCTTCTGTGCAGACGTCGACAACAAGGCCATTCATAGGCATCTCAGTAGTAGTAGGCCGTCTGAGGAGCGTTGGCTCCGAGGTCTCCTGCAAAATGCAAAGTCCTAAAGGATAGGTTTGGGTACGCCCCGGTGAATGCCACGCGGTCAAGGAATCCAACGAGTGAGCCAAATCTAGAATGAGCTGTAGGACGACGAAGCCATGTCGACCCCCATGCGCGGTGCCAGGGTTAGGGTCTGTGGCTCCGCTCATCCAAGTACCTCTGCAGCCCACCACCACTCACTTAGATGGTCAACTTCAATACCAACCTTGGAAGGTAGTACACAAGGTACCTACCTGAACAGCTGCTCTTGATGCTGTCGTAGCTTCCTGAACCAGGGACCCACCCCACTACCTGGCAGAACTGTAGTGTTCACTGCAAGTGTGTCTCAACTTACCTCGACTTACCTCCCAGACTGAGGTCTGCCACCACAACACCAACCCTTCATAACTCACCAACCCAAAGACATCCCATCGTCGCAAGGCACAGTTAAAGTTTGTGGTCATCCTCCTGCACATGGTGCTCGAGTAGGAACTTATCCAATCATTCAACATACAGAAAATCACCTTCTCAACCACTACCCAGGCGTTCCCTTGACAACCAGTCGTCCATCTCTCCACAGCCAAACAGCTTCAGATATTGCAGGTACGTCGATCTTGCTAGGACGGACGAATGGCTATCTGTCCGTAGCTGACTTGAATCCAACAGCAACTCCAACATGCCTGCCCAGGCAGCCCGCCGCGCCAGGTACAATCTTCGTCCCCGCAAGGGCAAGGGATTCCCGCGTTTCATGGATTTACCCCCGGAGATCCGAATCATGATCTGGCAGGCTGCCATGCCGCCCTACGGAATCTACACCGTCCGGATGCTCGGGCATCAGGAGCCCATGCCCCAGCACCCACCGCCTCCGGTCGTCTTCCGCGTGGTGTACCGCCTCGAGCCAGTCCCTCGCGACCAGCAGGGTGATGAGTTGAGGACGCGCCTTGACACCATGCAAGCCATTCAGAGTGTCAGCTCGGAGGCAGCATACGAGGTGAACTTGGCCTTCCCCACGACCATCGACTGCACGGGTGGGAAGCTGCGCTTCAACGCCAAGAACGACAGCCTCAGCCTATCTGATTTGAAGTGCCCCCTGGGACGCGGCTTCCTTGGGCGGTTTGCGCGATACACTCAAGGTGTAGTTGTTTTTGCAAATGACTGGCACAAGATCCCACACAAGATGCTGTTCGACAACCGAACACTGTGGATAAAGTTTAGCCGCCTCTTCTTTTTACCTGGCATGATGATGCCCCTTCTGCCCGAGATCCTCCGCCACATGAGGGGGTTCTTTGACTTCCTGGCCGACTGCAACAATTTGCGTACAGTGGGTCTTATTTACGACACGCCTGTTGAAGATTATTAGGAATTGTTTGATCACAACTCGTCCGAGCGTATGCGTTTCTCTCTCCTCACACCGGCCATGAGGAATTCATTCTATCAGCCGTCCTGGCATAGCATTGACGGTCACGGTCTGTACCACTTCATGGAAGCAGCTAAGGGTGTGCAGGCTCTTATACATGGATTGGATCCCGCCCAAGGAGTTCCGACTTACCTACAATCAGCCACCTTTCACCACCCAGCGCTGCAAAATCTTCGGTTCATGACTGTGGCGCCCATCACCTCCTCGCTCCGGGACACGTTGAACGAGGGGTAGCACGACCTTTAGGGTACTCACGTCACTAATCTTGGGTTGAATTTCTGTCAAATGTCTTTTGTTCGGTGTGTGGGAGAGGATTAGCAGTGTGAGCACTGTTGTTTCGCTGCAAGAAAAAGATAGTCGGGAGCCGGTTCCCAATGTTTGCAGTCACTTTGTGTCCATTACACAAGCCACAGGCTCATGTCTTCATCAGACACTACTTAGTTTGAGAGACCAGGTGGGCCGATATCGATATTGTTACAGAAGGCTTTCCAAATTTGATCAAGATCGTTCACACACAATCCAGGCAATGGGTTGATGGATGGTGGTAGAGTGTTGGCCGGGGAATCACTTGCAGCTCTTCCGTAAACCAAGGACCTCAATCCGGCGTCACAGGCCGTTTGGTCGAACCCACATAATTGCCATCGATAATTATATGTTGCCCACATTCTCTTCTACTCCAGCTGGCATGTATTCGTGCAAGTGTAGTTGATTATTAGTGGCGCAACGCATTCTTCCTTGAAAAGCTCAGACTAAGCAAAGAGATGTGGGGGAGCAACTCAGGTCACATGAATCCTGGAAGGTATCAATACTGGTGTCGGCCTCGAGGCTGCCCAGGTGAACATGCTCCACAATCTACATCCAAAATACGATTCTCTGGAGTTTCTGAGAACAAGAACTCAAGCAAATTCAGAAGGCGGCAGCAGACAGACAGTAAGAGGAGCTAACTTGAGAGCTGCGGCTGGCCCGCTGGCTCCCTGAGAACCTCGAAGCTGCGGCTCACAGCTCCATCTGAAACCGGCAATCACCTCGCAGCGTGCATTAGGCAAAGATATTGGCTATATCTCATAGGACTGTGAGCGCGCTGCGGGGTCTATAAGAAATGGCAGGCGACAGAGTATTCTGCTGTCGGACTCGATCCTAGGGCCCGAGGTAGATCTTGCCCACGTTGCGGTTGGCATCGACTCAAGACGGCATGTCCATTCTTGGTACCGCGTCCTGGACAATTTAGGAGTGGATAGGTCCACGAGCGTGATGCAGATTTGCTATCTGTTGGCTATCTGGCCAGAGAGCTGGCACGTAGCGCCAGACACGCGGCAAGGCTTCGCACATTTTCGTGAGGAAGCAGACGCGAGGTCCGCACAGCACATGGCGAATTTCAAGCGCCCACCTCGCGGTGATACGATCGATGAAGAGACCTGGCGGAGACAGCAGAGGACGCTGAGCTATATCGCTGGTCTCTGGGTCTTTGATGCCAATGCCTTTGGGGAGATACTGAGCCTGGAGGAATCGATAGATATTTTCGCGTGGCGACCCAAAATGGTCATGGACCTGACTGGAATTAGACCGGATGTGCTAGTGTTTCATCTTGCTTGACAGCTTTTCTTTATATTCTGGAGCCGAGTGTGGTTTTCGAAGCGCCGGGTCCTGTGCCTTTACCACTTCGTGAAGGCGCCATATAAAATTTACATGTATGGGTATCAAAAGCAAAACTGCTGGAACCGAGGATGGTTGTCGCTGTGGATGCACGTCCATGGCCGGGCTTCATCTAGCATTTCACAACCCCATGGAAGAATCCTTCCTGAATCAATCGAAGTGAGAATGGTAATCCCGTCAGCGATGATGAGCATCACTGTACAGTCACTGAGAATCTCAGCAAGGCGTGACTTCCGGCTAACATTTAAATTTTCCTCTCAAGATCAGCGATCTCAATTAATTTTCTCCTGACCTGCGCCACCCCTACTGGACGCGTCTTTTCTCTCACGGAGCCTCAGGGCCTTGACGAGGTATTTTTTTTCGTCAAAGCATCGTCCTCTGTGGTGGCTGTCAAGCCAGGGATGAATGGACCACTGCGGGCAGACTTCTGATTTGAAGCTGCTTGACGCGGTCAGTTGTCCACCTGAAAAATGGGTCCATACAATACCCTCCCGTAATATACGTAAATCTGCCTTGGAAAAGTCTCATGTAGAATGACATACACGAAGGACAGGAGTGCGCTGAGCTTGCTCCCACTGTGCCCTCTGAGTGGATCAGCAAGCACCAATAGACCATGGACTAACAAATTTGAGCACCAACAGGACTCGGTGGCTTCCTGAATTCGGATGCGCTCTATCTGGCCCCCCTCCTTGAAATTTCTACTTAACTGCACGAATGAAGATTCAATACACATAACTTCCCATTGGCGTTGTCATCGTACATTAAGTTCATCATGGCATATCACGACGTAGCGGTCATCGGCGGAGGGCCGGCAGGTCTCACCGCGGCTGCGACCCTAGCTCGCCAACTTCATACCGTGGTTGTATTCGACTCGAAAAAGTATCGAAATGCAAAGGCTACCGGCATGTACATGGTCCCCGGTCACGAAGGCAAGAACCCAGAAGACTTCCGTCGTGAGTCTCGTGAGGGTCTCTCCAAATACCAGACAGTCGAGTTCCAAGATGTGCGAGTCGAGAAGGTCGAAAAGAAAAACGATTCCTACTTCTCGATTACCGACGCTGCTGGCAAGGACTGGAACTTTCGGAAAATTCTGCTTGCGGTCGGTTCGTCAGATATTTTCCCAGGGATCGAAGGCTATGAATCCCTCTGGGGCGAGCGCATTTTCCATTGTCTCTTTTGCAAAGGTTATGAGGACAAGGGCGCCCAGTCTGCCGGGGTTCTAGCTATGGCTCCCATCCCGCTCCCAACGGAGATGCTGGTTGGTCCGGCTGTTCACGCTGCTGAAAGTGAGTAAATTGGGATGATAAAAGCACCTCTCACTGTGGAGTGCGTGGATTCGCTACTATGGAGAGCAAAACCCAGCGCCAGGAGAATTATACTAAGCTGTCATTACTAGATGCATCCCAGCTGGGCGAGAGCGTCACACTCTACACTCAGGGCAACGACGCCCTGACTGCTGCGCTGGAGCCAGCAGTCAGTAAGAAGGCAAAATGGACAGTCGAGTCGCGAGTTATCAAGCGCCTGACCAGAGGCGACGGCGAGTCCATCACGCTTGAATTCGAAGACGGGGGAGCGAGCAAGGATGAAAAGTTCCTCGTCCATCAGCCGCTGACCGAGCCGTCGGGGCCGTTTGTCCAGCAGCTGGGACTCGCCACCAGCGCGATGGGCGACATTCAAGCTGAAGGACCCTTTTACCAGACAAGCGTGAAGGGGGTGTTTGCCGCGGGAGACTGCATGACTATGTACAAAGTCATCCCCGGAGCCATATCAACTGGGTGCAATGCCGCGGTGGGGGCGTCTACGCAGATTCAGGCAGAAATGCATGGCTTCCCGTCTCCAGTGTAAGGAAGAGCACAAAACTGGGAGGAACTGGAGTAGAAAGTGAGGGGTAAACTGGAAACAAACTGTGAGAAGGTTTGACATAGACAATTTTGTCGTCGGGTTGAGGATTTCCATCAGATGTCTATTTCTATGGCTGGCCAGCAGCGCTTATAGCTACGAAGTAGTACAATAGGTATGACATAACTCAGAGCAGGCTTCGAGAATCTCAGCCGCTCATTTGCCCGGAACCTTTGGGAATTTCTCATCCCAACCCGAAATATCGTCGCTATTTTTGCGGACATGTCCTTCCTCGCTGCATATGAAAGTCCGCAGAGAGCTCTGAGAGCCCTTGGCAGGGATCGCCTGCGACCACGATCTAGGCTTCTCCATAACTTGTCGATCCCGTTGTAGATCCTGTCGGCTCTCATATGGCGGGGCCACTTGCGGGCTGTCATCATTCTGACAAAGAGGGTCCTTTTCCAGGTCCATGACCACCATCCGAGCATTGTTGCGAACCGCTTCGTTGTGGAGGACGCACCCGCGGCACATGTCCCATGTTGGGTCGCTGGTCCGGAGGTACCTCAGTGCCACCCAGTTGAAGATGTTCCAAAACACGCAGAGCAGAACTATGTTCGCAACAACGACTGAGATGATCAGGGATCCCAGGTCCTTCTTCTGGGGGACCGAGCAGATGTACTGCATCTCGAATCTTGCATGGTTGCCGACCAGATCTGGCGAGCCTAGGATGGGACTAGGCGTCACCGTGTCATTGCCGGTCGCGTCTGCAATGGTGTTTACTAGGTAGTCCATTGCAGATCTCGACGCGAACGCATTCGTTTCTCGGTTGAAGTTGAGGTCCCACATGACCGTGGAGTAGTATGACTTGGCAAAGACGTCGACGAGTCCCGCTATGCTTCCTGGGTCGCCCTGGGCCAAGGGAAATGGACCGTCGTCTTGGCTGCTGTTTGATGGTGAGACGAGGCTTGCACTCTGCCCAGGGCTGATTATGGTGGTCAAAAAGAAGTCGTCTGCGGTAATATCTGCAGTCTCGGTTTTCTTTAGACCTGCAGTTGAAATCAACCGGTCAGTGTTTAATTATAATCCAGAGACGCATTGCGGGCTTACCTAGTGTGGTTCCGGTATAATCAATGGTACTGTTCAACCCGTGGATCTCATTCAGGAGAGTATTGAAGCTGGACTGCCTATTTTACCACATTTTCACAGTTAGCTCAAGTCTTGTCTCAGTCCATTAACGCTGATTTGAAAATCAGAGTAGTTGTTGAGGAGCACCCACATGAAGTCGTAAACAGTCCACTGACTCAAGCTAGACCGTTGCTGAAAGAGGAATTCGATCCCACTGAAAGACTGCTCGATAGTAATGTTGACAGGAATTTCAGCATCGAATTTGCAATAAATCGGCCCAGACTGTGGTGTAGTGAGTAATAATGTTCAAAGTTGCGTATGTTTCGAGGATGTTCAGCCTACCTGAATCTGTAGCTTTGCAGAGCTTGGTTGTTGTTGCGATGTGAAAATAACCATCAAGTCCCCCATCTGACAGTCATGAAGTGTGTTATTCAAGTAAGTCGTGGTTCCAAGAGTCTTGGAATTCAGACCGGGATAGACAGCTTCGTCATCCGGGCTCAGACTAGTGTTCATCATGGTAACGGTATAGCTGCCTGCCTGTTGATTTGATGTGTAATAGGGGCTGCCTATGGCAACTCCTGGAGACTGACATGATGATCGAGCAGTACTGATCCAGGACCATGGTACGTTCAGATACCAGTGTTGCTCTTCCAGCGTGGCATTCGGATTTGTCGTATAAATCACGTTTTGTACATATCCGTCGGCAGCGATATTGACGAATGTGAATAGAGCAACTGCAGCTGCACCGCAGACTGTGACGAGCGGGGTGAACCATCGAAATGGGTACGTTCGCTCGATGGTATATCGAAAACCTGATGAGTATTGTTGCGCCATGATGTGTGTCCCTTCTAGGTTGAGCTTTGAAAGAGATGGGAAGTCCACGAGGGAGGGTCATTGAAGAGAGCTCCATCCAACGGGGGCCAAAAAAGATAAATACGCTGCTGGAAGGATCATCAGACTTTCGTGCTTCTTATCATCCGAATTAGGACGACGCATGCCCCTCGAGAAGGATCGCCTGTCAGCTCCATGTGGCATTTGAGGGCTGACATAGTTCCCCGAATTCTCAGCTGCGGCGCAAAGGTAGCATTTTCACAGCGAATTATGCAGTAAGATGGGTCCCGTTGTCACCCAAAAGCTTACGCACGGCGTGCCATTGGTGCACGCACCTGCGTGGTACTAACCGAGCTACCCCGAATGCATCTTCCAGCTTACTGATGCATGTCTCGGCAAGACGTTGATCTGTCAAACGCTCCAAAATTAGACTTACGGCACATTTTCCTCCTGCAGGCCCCGGTACTGCCGATTCTAGGGCTGCATGCACGAGGACTCGTGGTAGGTAGCATGTCCGCGTTGGTCAACAGCCGGTAGGCTGTCCAAAACAAGATACCTCGCGTATCGAAAATGCCAACAATAAAAGCTCACATATAAACAGGCTCTGCTAATGGGTTGTTTTCTCACCTCCAACCACACTAAGCATTTCCAAATGTGACACACAATGCGAGCTGCAATACTAGAGCAATCATATCTGTGGGATGAAAGCAGTGCGACTACACTACCCTAGGGTGTGGATCGGGTAGCACGATCGCTATATCTGGGACCACCTCAGAGCTTACGGGCGTCTTTAGGGGGATCTTGGCAAGCCCTATGACTTTTGGCCCTGGAATTCATCTATTTCGAGGACCGTTGGTACACAACTTATGTCGTCAGAATGTGGCTGGAAGGCTTCAGAAGACGAGCCATTTTGAAGACACAGTGCTAATCAGACAACCGAGAATTTACGGCGATGTCGAAGCTCAATATCTACAGACATGCTTCACAGGCTATCATGTCAGTTCGAGCTGAAGGCCAACAGTTGATTTGAAAGAAGGGCCATGGTGGCCTCGATGACGAATCGCATTGAACACATCCGAGAATATCAGCTTTGTAGGCTTTGATCTGGTATTTAGTAGACGCCGGACGCGGAGTCTGCGCGCCCTAATAAGTGTGTGTCTTCTAGCCAGTGCTTACTGACCAGGTACCCAGACTTCTGTGAAACAACACCCAACATTGCAATCTCTCACAGTACGAGATCCCACTTAGGTAAGCTTTGACCTCTTTAGACCCTTGCCTAGCGGCCTCCTTGCCCCTTCCAAATGCCTCTTGGCTTCCCGAGCCACTCAAAGCACTCCTGTATTAGTTCACAACCAAGGTTACATCACTTCCCCTCTGGCGACTTTGACATTTTCCGTTCCTCCATTACCACTTCAAATTCTTCGGGAGTCAAGACCCAGATCCCGAACCGCTCCTGTACTTCGTCATCCGAGCCGATGACCCTTCGCGACCCGAGCCAAAAGATGTACTTGTCGAACAAATCGTCGGGCGGTGGACCACCATCGCCACCTTTGACAATGAACTCCAGCAGGTTGCCTCCCGCGGCTAGGACCAGGATATTTGCGATCGACGTCGGGCTCCCTGGCAAGACACCTGGGTTTGGTGACAACGCCCAAGACAACAGCGTCAGAGTCAATACCCCAGCAAGGAGGCCCTCGAGTATGTAGGTTGACGTTGGATCTTGGATCACGCGATGATTGACGTTGGGGACCGTGACCACTGCCGGGTAACTAAGAGCATCGGTGGTCTGGTCGGGAAGCGTGGCAGCATAGTTCGGTAGAGTGGCATTCGTCCTCTCAGGTTTGAATCGATTTCTGATGTGGATGTATTGTGTTTGCAAGATGCCGTACTGGAATCTTATTGCATTTTCGACTTCCTGTATCTTGTTGGGATTCCCAATCTCCTCGGGAGTGAGCGCGTAACGTGAGATAGTCAGCAAAGAGGCAAACCCGTCGAAGAGCTGTGGCTGAGGATCTTTGAATATTCTTCGGATATCAGCGTATTCAAACAACGAGAGACCGCCAATATTTAAGTGGTCTTCGAAAGAGGTTTGCCGCACAGAAGTCTCGTCGACTTCCAGTGAGTCTATCGCCAGTTCTGGTCCTCGAAATGTCATATTGACATCCACAAGTTCCACTGTAGGATTGCAGGCCACTGCTGAGGCGAATACTCCTCTTTGGTCTTGATCTCTGGAGATATTGAAGTGACCCCAAATGAAAACGAACGGCTCGCAAGAATGACCATTTGTCGCAACCTTGTTCCCTGACAACAACCCGTACCCTCGGGCGTCCGAAGAACCACCACCTGTTAGTCCTGCCATAAACGAGGACCGTGATGGAGTGGTGCCTCCGATTGTAGTGTCAAACACGACACTCAACGGGTTGTAGTTGGGCTTGTTGTATGCGCACGTTTCACCGGTGAGTTTGACGACCAACGGATTGGAGACATTGAAAGTCTCAACGGCCAATCCGATTCCCCAAGATGGCGGATAAAGTTTAAAAAACTCATGTCTTTGATCGCCCAAAGTCAATGCAGAGCTGATTTCGGAGGAGTCGTACGGTCTGCACGACAGAGAGGAGCGAAGCGCTGGTACTCGAGCCTTGATCGTGGCGTTGGTCAAATCGAAGCCGTCCAGGGAATCAAGACCGTTTAAACTGAACTCCGGAAATGCTAAATTTTCCCACGTAAAAGCTGGGTAGGTGATGTTTTCCTGGAGAATTTGGAAGGCCAGGGTAGTCGGCAATTTTCCACCTACCACGCCCATCAACAGCTGCACCTCGTCCTGTCTTCCAAAGCTCGATGAGAACGAGCCCGTTGTGAGAATTGATACCGTCCAATCTGTAGGAAAGTATTTTCCCTGGAACAAAGCCGGGGCAAAAATGGTGAGCCAGGGCGTCAACATGGCCGCAATTGCTGCAGTTGCTGCAGCCACAAAACCAAGTTTCGCCGCGCGGAAGGTCGAGATTGGCCGGAGTTCACCAAGGAGGTTCACTCCCATCGATCCATCGAATTTCGCACTTCGCGCCATATTCCAGTACGGAGAGACACATACAACGGCCGTGGCCATCCAGCCTAGAGTCAATGAGACTCCCGAGAAGACCACTGCTGGCAGTGAGGTCCACAAGAAGTGTATATTGAGGGCCGATGCTGCTTCTCCAAGGCCTTGGTTTGCGTTGGATTGCTTCAAGGTTACTCCTAACGTAATCATGATGGCCATGGTTGCAAGGGAGGCAGAGCATCGCGAGTAATGCCGTAGAATATAGGGAGATCTGGCTCGCCTTCGCCCGTGCACAGCTTCTTGGAGTCCACCGTGACTGTATACTTGAGCTTTGGACATCGCCTGGGAAAATGATGCGTTTCTTATTCCATGGCTCAGAGTTGGCTCAGCGAGATAGGGCAATATGCTCAATGCGCGTGGCGAACTATCCCGGCCGAGAGACCCATAAAGTGGTATTTCTAGCCCCGAATTTGCGTCGCTGACGTGGGAGAAGGCCTTCACCATCCCGTACGGGATGCTTGGATTGAACGATAAGGAGATCTTTCCTTGGGGTAGCGTCCCGATTGCTAGGCACGCAAGTCCTGCAATAATGAGGAGGGCGGCAATGATGTGACAAATCCACGGAGAAACGAGCAGGCGATTCTCCAAAAGCAAGGCTGTTACTTGCCTTGGTTCGTTGCAGGATTTCATGAGGAGTGCCGGAGCAAGTTGCGCGGCATGCTTCTGATAGTATGAAACAAGCGTTGCCTCAAGAGTGGCGCTGTCGAACATAGAGTCAGTGAGCTCCTTTGTGGTGCCTCCAATGGAAAAGACAAAATACGTCCAGGCATCTGATATTACCTCTGATCCAACCATATTCACTTTGAACATCATTGTCGGCAACCTAACCCGCACATGGGACTTCATAGTCGCAATGATGGTGTCCATAATAGACCAGGGGTGAAGGTTTTCCAAGGGCCAGGAAGATGAGTTCTTGTTCAATTGAACAATGGGATCCGAAGTACCAATTCTCGAAATATCAAGATTGTGCATCGAGTGACCTGGAGTGCATATTAATGCATTGGACCTCAGCAGCCGAATATCCTTGGGTATGTGGGAAGCATAGCAGTGCTGGCCCTGGCTGAAGTCTCCCAAGATGGCATCAACAGCTCCGAATATCGAGAAGAGACGCTGCGTTTCAAGTCCTCCGGCTCCTTGGCAAGTGTTGTTGAACAGGGTACTGAAACGGGCCGGTCCTGTCCTCCCGCCTTCAAACCAAGTCCTTGCTTCATTCGTGTAGATCCCCACGCAGTCCCCACTCAACGAGCTGATATTCATTGTGATCCAAGGCATTCCGCATGGGTACACGGCATCGACCACACCTTCAGTTAAATGATCATTATTCAGGTAATATCGCATTTCTGCGACTCCAGGTTCACATACAAGATTGGCAGAAAATCCAGTGACTGTGGTGTGTATCTCTGTACCGACTGGTGATTCGACCTCGAAAGTCTCCCACGCGTAGAGGTCCGAAGTTCCCTCTGGGAAAGGGGAGTATCCACCTTCGATCTCCGTCAAGAAATCGTCTACCATCTCTAGTATTTCGTTTGGAGGAACTCTGACCGTTTCATTCAGGTCTATGAACCTCCTGGTTATTCTTGTTGGGTACGATGTGTTTGTGACTTGGATCAAATCGAGATTGATCAAACCAGTCGAGAGCACGATAGCCAGTCGGATTAGTAGGGTGACCGAGAGGCTGATCGAGACTACCCAATCATGATTTTTGAATGAGTTGAAGATTGCCGCTGGTGTGATCATGTTGAAGTAGTCGAGAAAGATGGAACTTTGGGCCTTTGTGGGTGGTAGGCTGAGTCTGTACCAGGGTGCAACTAGTTGAGCCTGAAATGCAACCATGCCCAAAAATACCGAGACGAGGGCGAGCAGAGCTGTTGGCCCGTAGGTCCATAAATAACACAGTTCTTCCATGCTTGTTGCCAGTCCGTCATTTTTGAGGGACAGAACTAAGAGCGCCTCAACAAGGGCAGCCATAATAAAGAAAACACACATTGCAGCTACCTGGACTCTCGCTTGGAGATACAAGGGTCGCCATCTTGTCTGAACAGAGGATGCTGACGACTCTGGCCGCGAAGTGGTGCCCATTAGAAGCGTCGCTTGCGGATCGTCTGATTCGTTTGTAAGAAACTCGCTGGAATACCGATGTTCAATGAGAGACGGGGTAGAAATCGTGTCCTCGCTGTAGCTGGATTCTGCGGGGCTCGACGAGACATCTTGGACGCTCACAACCCGGCTCTCAGCGACCTTGAACGGGTCCAAGGCCACTGTCCCGGCCTCGCAGTTGTCTTCGGCTTTCCCTGATGGGCTGTCGTGCAACTCAAGAGGGGAATCATTGGATGAACCAACGTCGCGCTGTGTCGTCGGCGTCTTAGTTTCACATAGAACATCGTAAGAGTCCACGTTTCCGTCCGACACAATGCTCGCCCCAGTGCTATTTGGTTGCTCGCCGAGCAAAAAGTCGTCAAGGACACCATGAGAAGATATGGTGACTGGGTATTTGCGCCCCTCGAAATAATTGGAACTCCTTTTAGGCTGTGAGGTTTCTCTGTGGGTTTGCAGATTAATTTCACCGTCGAACGAGATTACAGAGGGAAGGATTTTGGTCCCACCGTTCCCCGCGTGATCTATCGCGACTAGCAGTATCTTTTCGTGTTTCGGACATGTTTTCTGGAAAATTAGAACTTTGGAAATCACATTATGTAGTCTGGTGGATGAAGAGGGTGGAGTTCAGGTTACGAAGATGCCAACGGCCTACTAGTACCTAAGCCTGGAAGTAGGGACACTCGCAAGGACAAGTTCAGGGGCGAGCAGACGCAGAATTTTGATGCACATGAAAGTGATGTACTGGTTGCTTTTTCATTAACTATGTATCACGGTGCTGCAATCCAGATACTGAGCCTGCAGTTCAGGTAAGCCGTAGCCTAGTTTGGGCGTAGCTGGGCGGCTAGATGACCAATTTGGGCAATCAGGCGAGGATGACACAACTTGATAGGCGAAGCTGTCAGATCTATTGCGTTGAGGTCATAATGACCTGCTCATTCGAGAATTATCACCATTAACGGCACAACCTCCGCGTTACCCGTGGGGGCTGCCATGAGAGACAACAGCAGCTACTGGTTGAATGAGCGGGAGTAAAGACTTCCAAACTAGGAAACAACTTGATGAATGGTATATCTTTCTTGCTTTCGTCCATTGAGTCAGGTTCTTTTCATCCCAAGAGACACGAATGCAGTCACTCATGCAGGGCACCGCTCGCCAAGGTACTAGGCGCTCAGCGCCCAGAACTCGAAGCTGTGCAGAAGCTGCTGTACTTACTACCTGGGTAGCTGGAGGCGGTGGACCGCGTCTCCGTCAGCAAGTACTTTTCTTCTTTCTTGCTTTTCTCCAAACAAAAGAAGCACCTGGAATCGGCTTCGGGCTTTGGAATTGAATCCCGAACCATTCAAATGCGGATCCGTTACTACCTCCCTAGGTACCTAGGTAGGCACATCCAACGGCAGGAATTTCATGATAGTTTGGCTTATTAGCAAAATCCAGCTATGACCTTTCTGGCGTCGTCTCTCAGAAGGCACCCTGAAATACTTTCTTTGCTTTCTTCTCATTAGTAACGCATAAGATTGATATGGTAGTTAGCTGCACGCCTTCTCGGCAGACTCTTTCGACAGAAAAACCAATTACAGAGTAATCGTCAGACAGGTGAATAAGAATTGAAGCCTTTCATTATGGCAATTAATAGGGCAACGATTGAATCAGTGCGGCATCTTCGATAACAGGTGTGAAGGACAAGAGTCTCATGACTTCGGCGTACCACCCCTGGCCTACGATGTTAGCCGCTGTAGTCGACCCAGTCCGTGCGTTCTGAACTTCAGTGAGAATTGAATTTCCCTTAAGAATATGTCACCGGCGTTTCTCAGTGACAAATCGAGTATAAAGTCACGCTACTATATTGCCTGACTACTCGTCACGTAGGAATTGGGGTATGTGCATCAGCATGTTCTTCAAGATATCGATTATTTACCTGGTAAGTTGTTGCATTTTTTGTCCAATAACGACCATCACAAGATAGTTTTTGCGGGATGAGAAAGGTTTTTCGTTTCTAGTGCCATCGTCATGGCGACTGCCGAGCACGTCATCCCCATTCGACGGCGACTGGCTGGCATACTGCTATCAGGACCGCCCGACAAGGACCTCCGCCCATCTCATAACGCAATAGCCCACATCGACAGCGTGATAGCGTTTCTCGCCGGAGATACTCGCTGAGCTCCCGCAAGCACTCAATGCGAGGCAACGTAGATCTTATCTGCCTACGCGGGACCCATCATCACCATGCAGGTGGATATCGACCAGGTCTCGTTCCGCGTGGAAGGCGACATAAAAAATGGCCCGAAGGCATAATATCAGACCTGAGGCCCACGTCGCTTGCAAATGACTATTTCCTCCAGTATAAAGGCTGTCTTGGCCGTTAACTTGGCAAGTTTAGGTGCTCCCTACGACCAGCTTTTTTCGAGTCTAGTGGACCCCAAACGCCACGCCCAGCCGGAGAGGTAGGACTCGAAGCCATCAAGCGACCGACCAAGCTTTCACACAAGCCTTGCCGAGCCTGCTGAAAACCTGTTCTGACCCGCCTGCCGACACTCCACATAGACACTTGGCATCGTCAGCTAGCAAAGATGGTCTCCGTCGCGGGTCTGCAGCTCATTCCCCAGGGGACCGCCTATGGTCTGCTTATCGGCCTTGGGGTTCTCTTCTGCGTCGTCATCCTGGCGGCAGTGCGCATCCAGAAGGCCTACCTTGCGGAGGACTCGGGAACATCCGAGATGTTTCTGGTGGCGAACCGAAGCGTAGGCACGGGGTTGACAGCTTCGGCTGTTTTTTCGAGCTGGATGTGGATCAACGAGACTGTCATGTGTGCAGCTATGTGTTACCGATATGGCCTCGCTGTTCCGCTGGTGAGAGGTTCCGAACGACCCCCACCCTCCCGAACATGTCATGATAGTTGAGGCTGACCTGCGCAGTGGTGGGGATCTGGTCTCTGCTTCCAGATTGCCCTGATGGCTGCTCTGGGCGTCATGGCCAAGATTCGAGTACCATACGCCCACACGTCGCTCGAGATCATCAAGCAGCGTTACGGCAAGATCGGGCACAGTGTTTTTATTGTGATGAACTTGATCAACAATGTATTTGGATGTGCCAGTATGATCTTAACTGGCTCGCAGCTTGTATATGGCGTGTCAGGCATGCATTTTGTGGCGGCCTGCATTATTATACTGTTCGGAGGTGAGTGGGAATTCTGTCAGACATTCAAACTGCCTTCATCGCTAACCATGCCCCAGTCGTACTCTACACCGCTGTAGGAGGTCTCAAAGCCACATTTCTGACCGACTTCCTGCACACTCTGGTCGCTCTCATCCTGATCATTTACTTCACACTGTCAATCCTCCATCACGATGCCATTGGTGGCCTGTACGGCCTGTACGACAAGGTCATGGCTACTGCGACCGAAAACCTCATTCCAGGGAACTACAAAGGATCCCTGCTCACCATGAAATCTCGCGATGCCATCATTTGGGGGCTCGATTTGAAGTTTGGTAACCTGGCTCTCGTCGTTATGGACACGGCATTCTGGCAGAAGTCCTTCGCAACGGAAGTCAACGCCACGGTCCCAGGATACAATCTGGCTGCCCTGGCTATCTTCGGTATTCCATGGGGTCTTGGAACTGTGATCGGCCTGGCAGCCCGAGCCATCCACAACACTCCCGTCTTCCCAACGTTTCCTGGCGAATTTACCGCTGCGGAAGTGAGCGCAGGTTTCGTGATGCCATACACCATCAAAGCCCTAATTGGAAATCAAGGGGTCATCGCCTTCTTGGTGCTCGTCTTCATGGCCCTTACAAGCACCGTGTCCTCGTCCATGATTGCGGTTAGCAGTATTCTCTCCTTCGACGTTTATAAGACTTACCTCAACCCGCGGGCTACCGACAAGAAGCTCGTCAAGGTCAGCCACCTCACTGTGATACTGCATGGCGTTTTCATGTCAGGCATTGCAATCGCTTTGAATTATGGCGGGGNAACATGACCTGGCTTGGCTACCTCAGGCCCGTGGTCAGCTGCCCGGGTATTGTACCTCTGGCCCTGACACTCGGGTGGTCGCGTCAGACGAGGCTTGCAGCGATCGTCTCTCCCGTGCTGGGCTTTTTGACGGGACTCGCCATATGGCTTGGCACAGCGTACCATTTCTACGGGTCGGTGACCATTGAGACGACCCAGAACCCCTTGCCGGCGCTGTATGGGGCCATTGGGTCTTTCTTCTCGCCTGCGCTATACTCAGTCCTGATATCGCTGTACAAGCCGTCCAAGTTCGACTGGCGCGAGTTCCTGAGGATTGAGCTTGCCGATGAGGCGATGTTGCACAGGAAAGACGGAAATTCGGCGGCGACGTCTTCGGGAAGCGATGATGAAAAGAACGCCGTGGATAAGGATCTTAAGAGTGATGGGCCCAGCCACACAGCGGGCCTGACAAAGTCTTCGGCAACCCAGCAACCCACTGTCGACCCAGATTTGAAGCATGACAAGAGGTCCCCCGACATCTCGAATTCGCCCTCTCTGATGAGCCTTGATAACGTCCAGCACCCCTTCGACGAAGCCACACTCCAAAAGCTGCGACTCTGGGAACGGATCGCCTGGGTCTTCTTCGTCGTCATCGTCCTGGTTACATTTGTCCTATGGCCAATGCCACTCTACCGAGACTACATATTCACGAAGCCTTTCTTCAGCGGCTGGACGACGGTTGCGATCGTCTGGCAGTTCTTTGCTTTCGGGGCCGTGGTGGTATTTCCACTGTGGGATGGGCGGCACGCCATTGCGAAAGGCGCAAGGGGAGTTTGGAGGTCAATTGGCACGCACGTTTCCAAAGACAACGCTTAGGGTTGTCTTGAATTGACAAGGAAATTACTAGGTGGCATGTTAAAATCTACTATTCCACGCAGTTGGCAGTATCAAGGACCCTCAGTTGTGGTGCCATCGCTTGCTGTGGTGTTCTCTGTGAAGCAGCCTCTATGATCTCTCCTGTCTTCGAAGTGAAGGCCTCGAAATTGAAGAAGCGCGACGTCTCCAGCACTGAGAAGGATGAAGCATCAGTCAGCGGGATGGAGACTTCTGAGCTGTCGTACTCTGGCCATTCCTGATCCCAGGGTAGGTGAAACCTCGTCCACGTTGTCAGCTGCTTTTAACAGGGCTTAGGTACTCCACGAAAGCAAGCCATCATGCGAAGGCAAATGTTGCAATGTGAATTTGTTGAGTCAAGGGTAAGTTTGTACTGTGTTCTTGTTTAAATATAAAATGTCTTTGTTCCATGGCTGCCTAATTGCCTTGAGCGGACCGGTCCGTTCAAGTCATAGGACACAAAGAAATTTGTGCTGCCACACAATGCCCTCAGGTTTCCCTCTCAATGATGTCTGCATCTCACTCAAATAGTCTTCACAGGTGAGGCGGTGTATCAAAAGTATGCCTTGAGTATTGGTCACGTGTCACATGGCAATTCAATTGCATAAATGGCTCTTCTCCGGCAGTGTAAGCCTGGTAGGATGTTGACTCAATGCCAGGTGCCAATAGCGTCGTGAAATCAGACAATATATTAATCAATTCTACACTTCTATGTAGAGAACATGTCAAAGTAAGCTTGAACGGAAAGTACACACGCCCAGTCATAACTGGGTGCCTGATCTCCCTAATCCTCCATGCAACTACCCAGCAATCACATCAACATGCCTCCAGATCCTTCACATCTGGCCGCATCTCCTCGTACTTGACTTCTAATTAAGCATGATGGATCAAAGAACCAGGCTCAGAAGGAATGTGCTGGTCAAAGATGTTTAGGGGCCGTACTCGGGCCAGTTGATAGCAGAGACATCCTCGTAGCACCTCTCAGACTGAGCAAACTCGTGGCTGGCCTCGGACGAACCGTCAAGCGCCGCGCACTCCGGGATCAGGGAGATGGGTATGCAGCCGTCCGGGATGTTGGCGCGGTCCTCAAACTGGCCATCCGGCCCCTGCTCATAGGTGGAGTAGGCATAATTGACGGTGATAACCTCTCCCAGGCTGGGGTTGCCTGCCAACTCGTTCTTGCAAGCCACAAAGGTGCCGGAGCCGAGGCCGTTCTGAACGGTTGGGTAGACGACCGGGAAGTTGGCGATGTACGCCTGCGTCGCCTGGCCGACACTGATGGACACGTGGTGCTGGGCCGGGTACAGGGGGTCGAACTCGGTCTGAGACTGCACCTGCCAAGAAAAGGGCACAGGAAGCGAGCCGACGTCTGTGAGGAAAGTGGTCTGGTGGTAGGCCTGCTCCTGGTTGGTTCCGTTCTCATAGAAGATGCGGCCAGGGTTGGTGGAGGCGTCAAAGGGCGCGAGCACGGCGGCGTTGGTTCCGGCGCCGGTGTGGTAGCCCTGAACCAGCCAGTCCTTGATGGAAGGGCTGAAATCGAGGGCTGGGTTCGTCACATTGGCGACAAGCTTGAACGCCTGCGACTTTGAAGTGGGCGGGTAGTGCGGAACCTGGCGGCGGGCGGTTGGTGCTGAGACGGCGAGAGTGGCCAGGCTCAAGGCGATAATAGTGGACTTCATGTTGATATTGGTGGAGTCTGAGACTTTGACTTGCGAAGGCTTGTTGGATGGTTATAATGCGAATGGGTCGTGGATGTTCTGATGTTGATGCTGAAGTTAAGGTGAGTGTTCTCTGAAAACGTCGGATTGTCCCAATATTTATACTGCTCATTGTCTACTTGAAGCTTCGTCGCGCATCCATCATTCGATCGGACTGGCCCGACAATGCTCCAGGAATACATCGAATACGACACAGAATTCCAATTAGATACCATCGTGAACTCCTCTATGGGGGCATTGGCACGAATACGGGTAACGTTGTTTTGCATGCTTACACACCTGTCTACTAGATCCGGTAAGGGCGGAAAGCAGACGAAGTAATACGGGACGTAGAAGCACCAAATAGGCGATGGGCTTACCGAATTTACCCGCTCGCACGCCACCGGAGCGCTTGCGGATCGCTGACCTCTAGCTTACGAATGATCAGTCAAGACTGGCCACTGACAGGTCTCAGTGTCAAACCTATTGTAACAAATTACGCTCACCACACAAGAGGCATTTGGAATAGGACTGGTCTGCCCACAATACCCGACGAAGCCTTCTTACACAACCACAGGAGCATTCACTTGCTCCGTGCCTGAACGATGCCCAAGTGCTATTGGTCATGCCAAGTGTCGATGCAAGTAGCACAGTAAGCACCCATCGCCACTGTTCTTCGGCCAACGAAGCATGCACCACGAGGCTATCCGTGTTGAGCCGCATTACGTAGCCATACTGGTTTGTGTCTTTATTTTGGGGCTGGGTACGGTCAATTCTAGGGAATTCCTGCGGAGACTCATTCAGTCATGCTCGGTAGAACTCACCATGCATGAGATTTCCAGCTTTGTCAAGTCATTTGGCTACGGATCTGATAGGGCAGAATGTGCATTGGTATTAAATCTATTCAACGTGACCTTGAAGCTCATTGGTTTCCTAGCAGTTCCTGCAAGCACCACTGGGGCAGTACCCGTGGCTACAGCTGAAGCTGCAAAGACCCTTGTAACTATCGTCAAGCCCGGCAGCCGGGCATCCGTCCTGCCCGGACCCGTTACCCGAGCCAGCCTGTGTGCCGTACTGGGTGCACTCGCACACGCCATCAGGGCAGTAGCCATTGGAGCACGCGAAATCGCATAGACCGGTGTAGTTTTCGGACAGGCCGGCCTTCACGTTGCCAGCCACGCAGACGTTGCCGGTCGATGGCGGGGTGGTCGAGCCGCCATCGCCGCCGCCAGAAGAGCCACCGACGCACTTGTCTTGGATGAACTGGCCGGCGTCGCCAGAGTAAAGATCAAAGTAGTTGGTGTGTGCGCCGTCTTCCATGGGCCTTGACCCATCGCCGTAGGCGCAGAGGTTATCACCGCCGTTGCAGTAGGACCGCAGCACCGATGAGAAGGCGTTCAGGTGCTCGAGCGACGCGCCGGAGCGAGGGCTCTGGGCGTTGTAGGACGAGCCGGCCTGAACGTTGTAGGGCTGGTTGGCGACGTGGTTTGGGTCGCCGAAGACCAGACCAGCGCAGACTGTTGTCAGATAATGGTCAGCGGTGCTCTATCAGAACTACTGGTCTGTGACGGGGAAACCATGTCTTACCTTTGCTTCCAGGGACGGAAGTAGGCGTCAGACCCGAGTCCGCCAGGATGTTGTTCACGACCACTGCACCCTCACTGTAACCACTCAGTGCGATCTTGGCGTCAGGGCATCGCTGCGTGTACGCGTTGATCTGAGCCACACCAGAAGAGCGGCCCTCCTCTACCGCGGCGCCAAAACCATTAGCATTGGTCGCGTCGAAGGTGATGTCCTCGTAGTCGCAGCTGGCCACACCGTTGCAGGCGGCGTCGACTAGGTGCTGCTGCCGGCCGGGGTATCCCTCGTTCCACCCGCGGGCAAGGAAGATGTGCAGATCCGTGCAGGACCCGGAGCCCGTGGATTGGCGCTTGCTGGGGGCAGCGGACGCCAACAGGGCGAGGTTCAGGATGGTGACGGCCTTTGGGGACAACATGGCGATTACTATTAGGATATTAAGGCCACTCAGGCTGTAGCTATTATTGCAGTAGCAGTTGGCGGGTGCTCATATGAGAGGGGAGAAGGACGGGAAGCGGATCGTATGCGGAAGGCAAAGTCCGCGATTTATTTTGAGCTCGCACCCCGAGGCCAATGTGGATTGTACTAAGCAAGGGATCGACTCATGATTGCATCAGTCTGTCCATCCTGCCCATTCTTGGCCTCGGCAGGATGATTGCTTTTGTGGGTTTCCTCTTCTATTTCTAGGCAGGGGCGGGGAACGGGCATGATGGAGGAGCGGAGTGTGGATACGATACGAGCTTACTTGTGGGGATTGTATATAACCCCTGTTTATGCTTAATTCGTCGGAACCAAGGCTCGGATCAGGGTGCCGATAGCCACAATCCACCGATCACAAAAGGTTTCCATACATGTTTTCATATCTTAATTACTGAAGATGCGAATGTTTCTTTGCTCTGGAAGAAATAATTCCACGGTCTACTTATTCCTATAAAGTAAGCCTGGCTGACTCCGTCACATTCTGGATCCAACGCTGTCCTCCTATCAGTTGCAAGGAAGTAGGTGCGATGCCTCGTGACGAAATAAGCTTCGAGGGGCCTGTAATTTGTAGAGAACAGACAAGGAGGGAACCATCAGTGATTCCCTGTTAATGACAACGCGTCCCGAGATCACCACCAAGTACTCCTTGAAGAATAACTGCTAAGATCGCCCGGCAGGGTGGTTGCGCTCTTAATCCGTATACATCCCGAAGGCGTACGGTCCCTTCACACAGCGGTAAACGCTCAAAGACCCAGCTTTAAAAGATCTAGTACAAATCAGCCTGATTGCAATGCGGTCAGTGTTCTCGGGTTTAACAATATTTAGGTACGGGTGACCAACTTTAACGACTATTCAAGAAAGCTCCACCAAACGTGTCTCGTGTAAATCTCTATGTTCCCCAGGGACAAAGATTCAACATTATCGCACAGGACTCGGAGTTTCCGAGCACCTCTTAACAGTTTAGAAAGTGGGCTTGGCTTGGTGGACATGCTTTGTGGCTGGCAGTAGGGAATTCGGAAAGGTCACATTCCAATCGAGAGCCTCAGGCTTACCTGATCAGAGGCCAAATTTAAGTCGAGTCTATACTCAGACTAACACAGACTCTACTAGCAAGAGCGTTATTTCTACCTTATGGAAATTTGATTATGGGTAAGGTGACAATTATATAACCTGTTGTTAATGAGACCTAAACCCGTTAACACAATGACCTAAGCCTCGAGAACGCACCAACAGTAATGTCATGAACCGTTTTGGTCCCTGTGAAATGTCCTGATTTTCAATTCGAAAATATCCCCAAACTACCATAGCATTCTTGGAATTACCTTATCTCCTCGATGTCACTATGTAAGGTCAACGCCATTCTCCTACACAAGGCTCTATATATGTGGAAGCCAGAGGCTGTGGGCTTTCAAGTCCTTAGGGGAGCTGCAGACCCCAGCCCCTGGAGAATGCGTCGAGATCTGCTGGCATGGGACGTACCAATCCCCGGTACAAGAATAATTTGAACCCAAACTTCAACTGGATTCCCACGGCCTCCATGGCTTTGGCTACTCCGAGATCGAACATTACCTCGGGTAAGCCCTTCTTATTTTGCGGCATCAAGTTCATCATCCGCGGGTCCCAGTCGATTTGCACGAGGCCAAGCATGGGAAGGAATTTTTCCTTCGCCGAGGCGAGCTCTTCTAAATAGAGAATTAGCCAGGACCAAGACAGGTCTTCTATGACCATCAGTCGCAGATTTCGAAGGGAGCGAGGCAATATTGTAGGAACTTTTCCCACCAGCTCTCTTTTGGACATGTCTGAGCCCTGATCCCTCATCAAACAGACATCCAGCGCCTTTCGATCGATTTCCAACGTCTCTAAGCTCTTGAAGTCAGCGAGAGGTGGGAACATATTTATCCCCTCGTCCTCCGTGGGTAAGACATTGGCTGAAGTATACACCGTCGTGCTGCTCCAGCAAAGCCGCCTTAACTGGCTCTTGACACGAGCGGGCCACGGATCCAACGTTGAAAGCTCCGGGGGCTCGATCATACCAGCCACCCACTGTGCTATATCATCATGCAACAAGTGGAGCTCAAGCTCCTGTAGATGGTTGCATGCTTGCAGGATGTACCCTTGGTAGGGCGCCGTACAAGCAAGCGATAGCGATGTGACATTGGTGCATGGCAATGGCGGTTCCCACTGGCTTGGAATCCAGATAGGTCCAAAAGTCGTACCGAGGGTGATAAACTGCAGGCGTGGTGCGTGGCGAAAGCAATGGCGAAATTCGTTGTGCGACCGCAATAGCGAGTAGGAGACGGTGCGGAGTTTTGGAAAGCTGAGAGGCATCCTGGGTGGGTCTACAAAGTCGAAGCTCATTCGGGCAAGTCCGAACTCCAACTCCATAATTGCCATGTGAGAGATGCTGGGCGAGACAAGTCTGATTGTCAACAGTTGTTGCCACAGACGGAAAGCACGCATGGAAACATAATACTCGTCGCGGTCTCCGTGTTGGCGCTCAGGGTGCTTCAAGCGGAGCTGATCGTGACCAGTGACAGGCCCGACGAATTCGGCAACATCTGACGACTCATCCTGCATGGCGGCCTTGAAAATCCAGGCAGGGACACCGACACCAGCATCTGCACTGGCTGTGATCCACTTCTCGATGTGATCGCGTGTAAGAAGCTCGCTCTCTTTTTCCAAGACAAATGGCTTGACTAAGTTTTCGGGAAGAACCAAAACCCTCACATATCCCGCCAGCTCAGGCTGGGCGATCAACGTGGAAAGGAATTTCGAAAGTGTGTTCTTGTATGGATAACCATAGAAACAGTGATACAACACACGTTGCCCGACGTCCCTCATGGCCCGGCATGTCAGTGATACGGCCAGCAAGTCGGACTTTGCCTGCTTGTATGTGGAAAGATCGAAATTATCGATGCTACCACAACAGTGGGGACAATGACAGAGCTTCTCCAAGATAAGCAACCAGATCTCGGTTGGGAATACAGTGAAGGTCGACATATTTTTCAGACGAAATGCTTTTACACCTGAGTTATTTGTGTAAGCCTTGACCTGAATACCCTATTATATCAATATGCAGAGGCTCCGAACCTTACCATGAAGAGAAAGTTTCCAGTACAAAGTTTATCAGGAATAGCCAAGTCACCATGTTATATTACTCGAAGTGGTTCGCGAAACAAAGGCATTATCAGGCTCTCAAACAGATAAGTGATGGATTGCCGAGGCAGGTAGGATAGCAATGATTGTCATACTACAAGCAATGTCTGTCTCCATTTGAAAGACACGGATCAGATTCAAGCCGTCTTGGAACCAGCTTTGTCTCGGAGAGCTGCATACAATCATTTGTCCTGCTGTCAAACCTCAACTATTGTTACTCCCCGGCAACTCAACAATGCTGCCCATTTTCAATGCCAGGCGCTAACAATCTAAGAACCCTGTTATCTACCACTTGCACTTATGAATTATCAACAGCTAGTTGAGAAGCTCTGGGTAGACTGACTTGGTATGTTTTCTCAGTCATGTGAACAGCATTTGGCCCCAGGGCTGCGGAACCAAGTTCTGCTATATTATTCTTTTATGCGTGTAAAATGAGACCCTACCGCTCTCCACCCTCCGCCAATTACTGACACGCTTTCAGTTGCACCAGGGGTACAGCTGCTGATGTTTTGACAAGGCTTCAGCAACTTGTAGAGCAAAGTGTTGAGGCCAAAAGTAATCAGGGATCATTGTGTGATCTCAGGAGATCGGGCACACACAGCCCGTAAATCCCTTGCGGCGTGCCAAATCCCGAAATGCTAGAAAACGCCTCTTCGGCTTCCGCCCGAAGCGTGGGAAGATTGCTCAACAATCCTTGAGCGAGTTGAAGCCAGTCTTGGACTTTGAGAAGTTTCGCACGGATTGCCTATCCAAGTTTCATTAGTTCCATGTTCGATGCCGCCTTGAATGGCCTGGTTGATGCCTCTTACCTTCAACTGCCCCAATGTAGCTCTTCGACCCAAGTCTGGCTCTTGGCCTTGTAAGTGCGCCTCAGCCTCCGATGTCCTGATAGCACAAGAGGCGACGTCACGGAGCTTAGTGCATGCATTCCATAGTCTCTGCACATCACATCCGTCCCTCGCGAGCTTCTTCAAGAGATCGACGAAAGATACAATTGTTTCAAGGTTATCCTGCGCCGCAGACGTGGCTGGGTTTCGAAGGATGGCCAAGAATAGAGTGAGCACCGCTGAAAGAGGGTAGCAAAGACTTCCCCTATTGGCAAGAATGTGTTAGTTTGAGCTGAGAGGGTTATGTACTGATAGCCAGTCAAGGGAGATCACACAACATACCACAACTGGAAAAACGGCTGCGGGTCCAAGTCGACCACCACAGTAATAATGTCACGCGCTGCGATCGCCGACGTATTCCAAAATATTTTGATCTCAAAATCGGAAGACATTATTTGAGAGATCATATCCTCGTCGTCGAGTGAGTTTCCCGCAGCCTTGGCATGAACCACGGCCATTCGAACCTTGCTCATGGCGGTATAAAACCCGAACCGTAACAGAGTAATTGAAGAGACGAAGTCGGAGTCATCGAAGCGGTTGCCGATTTCCCAAATTCTTTCAGGCAGTCTGCTCCTCCATGCCTGTAGCTGCCTGTCCATTGAAGTAATGATGTTTGACAGACCGCGCCTTTCTGTGGTGTTGTACTTGATATTACGGAGTTGCTCGTGAATCCGCCGCTGGACGATTGCCAACTCAGCTCGCCGTCTGAGAAGATCAAACTCTGACAAATGCTGAGAATTGATAAACTGGGTAATGGGGGACGGATCGTGTTCGAAAGGTGCACCCAGGTCTTCGATCTCAAGGCTTGGACTCATATCATACTTCTCCATCGCGTCCACCTCTAGTATGTAGGTGACCCAGAAAATGCGTTGGTGCCGCTGGACAGCAGTTGGATCGAGCGAGTGATAGTATCTTTTGCGATGCATGCCCAAAGTCTTGACTAAGCAAGTCAACGCAGCCGTGATTTGCGTGATAAGCTGGGCATCGGTAGTGCACTGCGCGAACATGGCCATTGCCGCCAGTGCTTCGCATGCTGAGACATCTTTGCCCTGTGTGATCAATTCCGGGAACATCGAAAATGCGTTTTTGAAGTAACTTCGCGCAGTCGGCATTACTTCTGCCAGGAAGTCGGTGGTGGACCTGTTCAGCATGGCAGTCGCGAAGAATGAGTTCACTATGGCCCATCGGGCAGGGTCATCGGAATAGCTATCCGGGTCTGCTGAGTATTGATCGTCAAGCAGTTTGACCCAGTATTCGGTGCTTATGGCGACTCCATGTTGCTGAAGAGGCTCCACAATGGGTTCCACAAGGCTTCGGACCTGATCATAGGTCGGCAGTCGGGCGAAGACCAGGCTCTGGCTAAGCCCACGATTTTCCTGGCCCCGCATCCAATGGTATGCCGATTTGATGCCATCTGTAAATTCGGAATATTTCGAGATGATTTGTGAGGGACTTCGCGGTTGCTGCGCTGCACAATTTGCGGGCTGAGGATTGGGGTTCGGACTGCCCTCTGTCAGGCCATTGATTTCCAAGTCAACCTGAGTATCACCACTCATACGTGCACGGCCTGGCTGGGGATCAACTGGTACCGACTGGTTGTAGAGCGACGAACCACCGGATGCGTCACGCTCGGAGCCCTGGGACTGGACAGGCTGGACGAACTCGGCCGTCTGACTTTCAGACACTGAAATTGGGACAGGTTCTTGGAGCCGCAGAGCAGACTCTAAAGTTTTCAGTCGTGTTTCCAGGTGGTCTACGCGATTGTTCCTGCAAAACAGTCAGACATCCCGTATCCGATGCCAAACAAGCCAGAGGCGGCTCTTACTTCTTTCCCGGACCCCTTGGCCTCCTCTCTGCGTACTGGCAAGAGGCTTTGAATTTGGAACAGTTTGCGCATGATGGCTTCCCTCCATCGCAACGCTTCTTGCGTCTCTGACATTGAATACAAGCCTGGCGAAGCATGTTAGATCCGCCAATTGCGGGGTTCGGAGGGAGCGCAAACCCCGATACGTACGCTCCTTATTCGCTCTTTTCCGGGCTCATCTGCCATATTTAGTCGCTTTGTAATAGCGGTCACGTTCATCCGTCGTGGTGTAGAGACGGCAAGGGGAGGCAGACAGGATGCGGAGCGGATACAAATGCAACTGGAATTGGAGCGGCGGGGCGGAGTCTTTTTGTATCCGACATCCGCCAACATGACAAAGCGGCTTCGGCCTTGTCATGTAAGCGGCACCTTTTGTATCCGCTTTGATACTCTAGTACTGTTTGAGGCACACAACTAGCTGTTGTATGCTCCGCTAATAAGACAATGGACCATTGCAGTTTGTTCTTGGTCCGGAAATAAATCCGTTACGGTACGTTGCGCACTCGCAACCTTGGAATGCGTCAGCGTATTTGTAAATGGCTTACAGCACTTCGCTTCAGAAACCCGCCATAGATCAGGATTATAAATGCCACCAATATATGGGAACAAATTCAGAATATAAAGCATCAAAAATGTCAATGTGAACAATTATGCTTCCATTCATCATCACAAAACATCACTGATCAAGGTTTTGAACTCATTTTGCAACCATGGCCGCCTTCAAGAAGATCACCCTTATTGGTGTAAGCATTCGCCGCCCGCTGAATGGACTTCGCTAACAAAGAGCAGAAAGGTCTTTTAGGATCCGCTGTTCTATCCGAGCTCGTAAAGGGAGGGTTTGAGGTAACCGTCCTTAGTCGCTCGAACAAGACAGATGAAGATCTTCCCCCCAATGTCCGCCGCATCACTGCGGATTATAGTGACAAGCAGAGCCTGGTAGACTCGTTCAAGGGCCAGGACGCGGTGGTATCCACGGTCTCTGCTGAGGCTATTCCCGCCCAGAAGCTTATGATAGACGCCGCAATCGAGGCGAGCGTCCGACGTTTCATCCCCTCGGACTTTGGCTCACTCACCACGAACCCCGCTGCCAGTCATTTCCCCCACCACGTCAACATGGTCGACATCCAAAAGTATCTGAGGTCCAAGTCAGATGAGATCGAATATACTATCTTCAGCATCGGCGGATTCACCGAATTCGTCGTCAACTCCGGGTTCGCCTTTGACTGGGAGCACAAGACAGCCGAGCTCTGGAACGACGGGAGCAGCCGTATCAGCAGCACTAGCTTGCACGGCATAGGACGAGCTATCGCGGGTTCCCTCAAGAACCCGGAACCGACGAAGAATAAGAATCTCTTCGTACACGAGCTAGTCGTAACGCAGTCTCAGCTACTTAGCCTTGCGAAAAAGTACTCGCCGGGTCCCGAATGGACAATCACCAAGGTTAGCGACCCTCTGGCTGAGTTCGACAGGTTGGAGGCAATTGCCAAAGAAGACCCGAGTTTCCCGAATATAATCGCCTTTTTGAAGGCGTCAATTATGTCTGGAAAGCACCAGGCCTACTATCAGAAGGTGGACAACGATCTCGTTGCCTTACCGCTTCTGAGTGAGAAGGATTTGGAATCAAGGTTCGCTGAGGCCTACGGTAGCAAGTAGCTACATTTACCATACCTATACATGCGCGACTCTTCTAGCCATGAAATGGAATTCAAGTGCACAATTTCAATGTTCCGGCCTTTAAATGTTCATGGCGCACATGTGTAACAGTAGAGTTGACATTTCTCGACGTATTAGCCAAATTTACGTTATTGATAAAATCCGCACTCTCTGGGAATCAAGTAGGCTTTATATCGATGGAACTGCGATCTCTGCTCATGTTAATCTTCTGTGATTGTGCAAAGCTGCTATAAGGGGGCGACTCCAGTACTCAGCCTTCTCGATCACGTTTTTTTTCCTTTCCTTTTCTTCGTTACGTCAGCCTCCATACCAGTGGGTTTTCTCCGTTCTTCATTCAATTCACTGATTATATATAGCTGGTTGGCGAAATAGCTTTATTTCGAGCAAATATCTGGCTTCTTCGTCACACTCGCTCACGTATTAAAACGCTGCTCTTGCCTCATGGACTGTCTTTCCCCCCTCCATCTAACAACATTGCGTGTTGGTAAATCCCCCCCTCGGTGGGTCCACCGACTGGGATATTTGAGTGCTGCATTATTTACGCACGCCATATCCTAGGTTATCCACACGAAAAAACATTGGCGGACCTACAAAACATTAATAGATTCAAAATACTATAACTCGGATTCACAACACACAGCCATCACAATACAATCATTCTATACCGGTACATACATGAACAGCCATTTGAGACTGAATCGACCCTAATTTGATAGTGAACGGAGTGGAATTATCACTTAACTTACCCACCTCATCATCCATTTCTTACTGTGCTCACTGTGCTTGCTTGCCTTGACCTTCTATGGCTGACGTCCCAATTGACTCGGCATCATTTGGGTGTTAGCAATCATGGGCTTGACCTTCCAGCCCAGAACAAGAGTGGCGGAAAGGGCGCTATATAACCTACAGAGAAAAGACCTCCTCTTGAAATGTCGGACCCATATTGAAATTCTTTTTACTCGCACCAGGGGGTTGCGACAGAATACTTCTATCCGGGGAATGTTTCGGTGCTTCTTTCCCGATCCTGAGTTCAATACCGACATGTTTCATGGCAGCCACAACTCCAGTCCTTTCCAAAAAATCTGCAAGCCTCTTCTTCTTGGCACCTCCGCGTGGTGGATCACCTACTTTGACAGTAGACAAATTTGGGAGATCCACGCCGGCACCAGCAATTGCGCGGAGGTGGCGCGCGATTTGGAGCGGTGACAAGACATCTCGGCTGAAAGCAATATGAAGAATTCGTAGTGTTCTTGGCAGCACGGAGCTTATAGTCTTGGCTCCCAGCGACGTGGAGTATCTGAGAAGCGACACTTGGTCAATTTCCAATATCTCGAGACATTCAAAGTCCCGTAGTGGGACAGTACAAATGCTAACACCCGTAGGGTTATATACCAAACCGCCGATATAGTCTCTATTGCTCCAGGCTAGGCGACGCAAGGTACTTTTGGCATGCGCCGGCCATTCCACCCCGGCAACTTGGCTGATAGTCCACCCGCTAGGATGAATGTGGCATTCTAAATCCTCCAGAAACGGACAGAGCCGCAATATGAGTGAGAGATCCGTCGGACGACAGTCAATCGAAATTTTCCGGAGATTCATCGCGGGAATAGGACAATCGATCTGTCGGGGTTGACCCACCCAGAAACTTCGGGCGCCAAGCCTACGCAGATTTGGGAAAAGAATCTGAAATCCAATAAGATTCTCTATCTTGTAGCTGTCATAGGTCAGATCTCGAAGTTGTGAAAAATTCGGTGCGGAGTTTTGGAACTGCTCCAACGAGCCTAGTGATTCTGTATCTGTAAGGTGGAGGTGGGTGAGACGAGGGACAAAATTCAGAGTTAAGACGTGAAGCCATTTGAAGACTTGTTGCATTGTCTCCGAAGCAACAAACGCCATAGATGTCCCACGAGACAGCCGAAGCTGTGCCGTGGGACCTGGCTCATCAAAGAACAGCCTGGGCGCGTCGTCGGGCATGAGACCTGCCAGAGCCCGAGTCACCTCACTTGGAACTCGTACATGAAAACTGTGGCTGACTCGGATCCACGATTCCAAGTCCTGTCGGGTGATGCCGGACTTGCAGGACGTCAAGACTGCGAATGAATGCGCGAAAAGGCTCATCATGCGAACATGACGGCCTAGCGGAGGGTTTAAGATCAATGCGTGAAGGAAGCTGGGAGCCCGGTCCCTTATCGTTCCTGGACCCCCGGGCTCTCTACGGGTACCTTTTGAATGGTTCCAAAAGTAGTGGAAAAGTATGCCTTGGCTCATGGCTCGGACTTCGCGCGAAACCAAGCACAGCGTCATCAACGTGGATTTTCCTGCACGGGCATCCCGCGAGCATGAAGTCCGGGATGCCATGGGCATGATGCGGGACCTGGCAACAGTGCACACACAGGTGTTCGAATATATGTATCCAGATCTCTGCTGGCAGAGAACGCACGCGTCTCTCCTTGGCCGGTCGAAAACTGACCGGCGGAGAAGGATCGGGCAGAGAACACACGCGCCCCTGCTTCAAAGGTCGAAAAGAGACCGGCAGAGAAGGATCGGGCGGAGGAACGGGCGTTCTACACATATGTGCGTATGGATGCATCGCACGTATAGGGATTAAGAACGAACCCAATCACTTACCTGTTCGCTTAGTTTTGACCTCTGCAATGGGTTCCAAGCAATCAGACCCTCCTTGTGTTAGCACTTGAGGTGTTATTAGAGTCACCAGATATCTGCACTGTTGGATACTGAGAGGTGAAGCGCAATTCTTATGTAGGAGGTTAGGCCTATTGTTTTGTTCTGGGAGCACAACATGCCACATTGTGTAGACAATTGTTCTTTTGCCCCCACTGCTTTGTTATTAATGTTGGCATGTTGCTCCCTTGATGGACTTCAGGAACAAATGTCTTGGTTGACTGATCTCCAAATGAATCCCTTTGCTTTCTTTGAGTAACTTCACAGTTGGACCCGGGCTGAACAATAGCTTGATGGTTGCACAAAGCAGTATTATCAAGTGTTTTGTGCAAGTTGGCTTCTCACAAAGAGTGGTGCGCTGTGCTTAGCCCGCTTAGGTGCCATCTTCCGGCAGCTACAGGCGCAGGGATCCTCCGAACGCATCCTGCCGATCGCCCGCTGTGCCAATGGGTGGAGGCCCCACAACTACTCGTCAACCAACATCAAATATAGACAGCTGCCTAACCATTAACACCCACTGGGTGTGGAGAGTCATCAACATCCTCCTTCCTGCTTGACACCTACCTAAGCAGGTATCATTCGAACCCTCTCACATCCTACCAGTCAGTTTTTGGGCTTCATCTCCGAAAAGATCTACACCATCCTCAGGGTCACGCACGAACAATGGCCATGGACTGGCAAAGCGACGAGGGCCTGGCCACTCAGCCCGCGCCACTCGAAGTGATTGATCCGCAGTCCGGCCACCCGCACACACACACCGTCATATTCCTGCACGGCCGCGGCGACAGGGCCCCCAACTTTGCACGAAACATCAGATACATGACATGGAGCAACTCAAAGCGCCAGACAGCCGTCGACGTCCTCCCGACATTCCGCTGGGTGTTCCCCGACGCCGGCCAGAAGCCCTGCGCCAGGCCCGGGGCGCTGCCGAGCATGAGCCAGTGGTTTGACGTGTGGGACCACCTCAACTTCAAGGACCACGAGGATCTGCAGGCGCCCGGGCTGCGGGAGAGCGTCGCCCGGGTCAGGGCGCTGATCGCCGAGGAGGCGGCGCGGCTGGGCGGTAGATATGACAAGATCGTGCTCATGGGCATCAGCCAGGGCGGCGCCACCAGCGTCCACACGCTCCTGAACCTGGCACTGCCGGAAGCTTATTCCGGCCCGAAGAGACTGGGCGCCTTTGTTGGTGTCGCCTGCCGCATGCCGTTTCCGGGCCGCAGTCTGAAGGACACGCGGGATGTCCTTGGGTTAGAGGGGATACCCAGTGATGAATTGGTTTTGAATACGCCAGTGCTTCTGGAGCACTGTAGGGATGATCCTACTGTTTTATTCGAGGGCGGCGTGCAGTTGAAACAGCAACTGGAAGGTTATGGAATTTCAGTCACCTGGAAAGAATATGTTGACGGGGGCCACTGGTTCAAGTCACCTGAGGGCCTGGAGGATCTGATTGCATTCCTGACAGCGGTCTTACCTCGAAATTAGGATTAGCATAGACCCTCCAAACTATATGGGATTGGACAAAGAGATGACAGCCAAATTGAGTGTGTGGCTGGCTGACTTCAGGATCTTGCCAAGAGCAGGGATTGCGGACCCGTAGGGCTCCGCTCCTTTGTCAACGGCGTTCATATAACTTGCTATGGCAGCGTTAATCGTGAACTGCCATTCAATATATAGGACTTAGCCAAGGAACGAATAATTTTTCATCAATGCCTCAATTACAAATTCTACCAAAAGTCCAGATGCGATAGAGACCAAACGTCCTGCAAGCCAACATGAATGCGATAATAAGATTCCTCAAGCCTCGAGCCACCAAGCCCTGCGATTGTCAGTCAACCTCATGTCCCAGTGCCCGAGCAAATCCGGGACCAGACGGACGATGCGTCACACCGGTCGTCAGAAAGGGGGGTTATTGTATGCGATGTGCAGAGGCAGAATGCCATCGATTCTCATACCACCCTATTCCGTCAAATTTACGCGAAAAATCACCAAGACCGAGATTCTGAAACTCGCCAACTTATGTATAAGAAAGGGTATGAGTACCTAGGTACATAACAGAAGCGAGATTGAGTGGTTAGGATCAGCCTGGATCGCTTCACTGTACAAAATGGAGTTATGAGGAGTTTGAAGGGCGCATGATGGAGTTTGCTTCTGGTTTATCTGGGAAGTTGGAGGATAAACTTTGCAGGGTGGACTTGGTGTACCTAGGTAGTGTGGAGGACGCGCGGTGAGGTTTCTCTGTTAACATCATGCTTGTATATCAAGTTGAACGAGCTATATACCCAAGGAAGGCGTTTCATTCACTATCACATGTACCATATTATCTATATCTTTTGGTAGAACACTGCACAGTTTCATCGCAGACGAACAAGGGTCCAATCTATAATCATACCCAGCTTTGAATAACACTTACTGTGTTGACCACACTGGTGGCGCGCAAGGCGCCCTCCGGTTCTTGGACGCAACACACACTTAGACAGTTTGAGACTTCATGATTAGGTGCTCAGATCCAGTGAAATAGGAATTGAATGCTGAATGGGGGACGGCGAATAACTAAGGATATCAGGCACTTTGCCAAAATACGCCCAGGTTGTTTGCCCACCCGGCACCTTAGTTTTCATTTACTTCAAAATTGAGACCATCATATCATTAACACTCCCTCAGCCTCACAATACTCTGGTGGTCACTCCAGTACTTCCTCTTTTCTTCCCCCCCCCCNNNNGGGGGGGGGGGGTAGAAAAGCCAAAAACTTGAAAAGCTTAAAAACATTCCAGGCTCCTGCAAAAGTGAGCTCATCTGCCCTTTTGCACCACTAGAACCATCATGTTCCGAGCGAGTTGTGTAAGTCTCTGTTCATCGTCATCCAAAAGTGAAAACTGCTTGGCAGCCTCTGACTGGTCCCCGTTCTGCTGTGCGTTTGTCTTCCAACATCGGGAGTCATTTGCTGTGTCAAGGCGAAAAAGCGATCTGAGACTGCGGAACCAGGCTTTCTCTGCCTCGCGCATTGGGGCTGCATGAGACGGCAACTCGAAGTGTGTGACGACTTCATAATTGGAAGCAACACTCACGTATATATGTTAGAACCAGAAGCCCCATAGGTACAGTGGACTTGGAGAGGGATCTCCCAAGGATTGCAACTGTGGAAGTGAGGATGTGCAAAGGGATAACCCACGAGACTAGGGAGCTGAATGGCAGCTCCATCGCAAAAGATCGTTTCAAGATTGCTCCAGGTGCTGACAGTGTATTGTAATGCCACGAATAACCAGTGAAAGAAGCCAGATCTCTGCTATTGAGACTGCTCCATTCCTCTGCCCTCAGGTCCAACACGAGGCTGCCCCCAGAGACTAACCGACTCCGATCTAGGACGACATAGATTCCGAAGTATGTCAGCCCCTCAATAGCATCTTGTGAGTAACCCCAATTAGGAGCGTAGGCAGTGACTTTCTGAGCATAGACACCTCGCTGGAGGCGGCCTTCTCCCAGGATGTGCTTCACGAACACTATTTGCGGGATAGCGACCCTCCGCAGCTCCAAGGCGGCGCCACGTAGTTCTCCCCTCGTATATTGAATGAGTTCGTGCAGCGTGCCTGGATTTTCAAGTCCGATGACGATAACGTCTGTGATAAAGTCGTACCTCTTGTCGCTGAATTCGCCCCATGTCGAGAGGGGAACAGGATCGGCAGTCGAGGTGCCCCGGTGCGTCCAAGGTTCACGATGCATGTGGCCAAGCTTGTCAAACACTTCCCGGACCTCTTTACGACGTACTTCATCCATGGTTAGAAGCGGTCAAGCCGTTTAGTTAAACCGCAACTCTCGGACTGTTTCCTAGCATGCTGCTCATCGGACGACTTTGGGCTTGGGATGTTGCCAGAGGTTTGCTGCTCAGGTTGCATCACTATTAGCGGGAATAGTGACCAGCTGGCCCATGAGCAAAAATACTTACCAATCCTGAACGATGACAAGTGGAATAAGTGAAGAGCATAGGGAGTTCAGACTGAGCCTGGTGTGCTTGAGGCTTCATGAAGAACATATATGGGGGAAGCTGGGACAGCTAAATGTCAATCAGGGGCCAAATAATGTCTTGAAAATCCCAGGCTAGCCTGAGTTATCGCCCTGTTTCTCAATCCAGAAAGTTCTGATAAATTCTTAACAATAACCCAATGCATAAACTGTCGAATGTTCTTTTTGGAAGGCAACTAATGCTGACAACTGGACCTGCTGTCCTGAAAGAAAGCGAGGGCTGATTGGTGATCATGTTTAAGGCCAGTCAATTGGTCATTGTCCTTCCTTGGGATCCAGATGACACCAGAATTCAAATGCCTAAATGGTGCAGGATGAGGTATCATTTCGAAAGGTATGACTCTATTCCAAATTGCTCGTCGTACGCTGAAATTGACGTCACCTGGGACTTCAGGAGGCTATAGCTCTTGATACTCTACTTGATATAGGCTGTCTGCCTGTAGGCACCGCCAAACTTGAAATTTAATGATTGAAAGTGACCCCAGACTATGTTTGTTCGAGACGGCTGAAATGGACATTAGGGACTTTGAATCGCACCGCTGGCCTTTCATACAGCTTTTGTTTTATTGGGCAGATGATGTCACGAAAGTCCTGCCTTAATCTCAATTATGATGCAACACACCTAGACACACAGAGCCTTGCTTAACTTGCTGTGAGCTTAACGTTGAAGACTTCCTATATTTTTCGTCTTTATTCCCGTGGCCCTCCTTGAACAAATTCCCCCTCTATTGGACTTGCACGTGTTCTGTAGTACGCTTGACTCAGTAATAGCACCGATAGACAGGTAGCTGACTCTCAGGCTCAGGCATTCCCTCCTCTTGCAATCCTTTGCACGGACGCCATGCAGAAGGCTCGAGGCATATATTGTTAACAATGTGAATTTTTGGATACCTTGACTAAGAGTTTCCTAAGTTGCGGAACCTTACTGACACTCTAAATATTTGTTCGGCACTATAGAACCCCATCTTCCGTTTCAAATCCGGTGTATACCGCTTTCAATCCAAACATCCTTTCGCTGTACGCCCCATGGGGGATGTTGCTCAAGTCAGGCGAGCTGAAACCTCCTCAGGTGAGAAATGCGAAGCCAGCAAGGTTGCCACACCCACACGCTCGAAAAACGCTCGCGGTTGAGCGGGCTGCAACAACAGAGAGCACTGAGTGACGGGGCGGACCAAAAGGACGTAGTGGGCAGCCTCGTTCCCATACTTGCCCATCTTCTCCTTCCCGAGTAGAACACACCTCCATGAGTCTTCGAAGGCTTTTGGAGATTCTGTATCCAATACCGCCCTCTCTTCCAACACAGAAACGTCGACACGCAACCCACGCGCCTCCACCTCCAAGGCCCAATCTGGAGAACCTGGAGGCCCATGCACATGGTCCGTCCAATCAACGCCACCAAAGTCAATGTCCAAGAAAGCTATACGGCCACTGCACGCCATCCAAGACCACGATGGTGGCTTGGAGTTGGCATCATTGTAGGAAATCCTCGTAAGTGAGCCTGGTTGTGCTGCACACCAGAGAAGCATCCTCGCTGGCCAGCGCCAGAGAACCCCGTGGTCAACGCTCGATTTCAGAACACGAGCGATACGCTTCTGCAATCCTGCAATAGCTCGAGGGCGGTCGGACGGCCTCGTGAGAGCCAGTGTTGAATATGTTGTATAGAAGTGCTGGAGGAGCCGGATTCGTTCGTCCTTGTAGAACTGCAGGGCGAAATGAGGGAAATTGCTGTCGCCGAGGAAATGAGACTGCGGACTGGATGGCATCAAATTAGCAACGCGTAAATCAGATACCGATCACCTTTATTGCAACTTACTTTCGTAGTCGAGCTAGTGTCTCGCAGACAACGCCGTCGCCGCATTCCCAGTAGACTTGCTTCGAGGTGAAATATATCGTACGCCGTGATAGAGCTCGCTCTTGGAATACCCACCCACGGGTGCTCAGAATACTATTCTCGACATCGCCAGCAAAATCGTCGATAGGCTCTGCGAGATAGACCGGGCCTGAAGATGTTGTGATTCTGATGGTGTCCCTCGGTGCTCTTGCACCCAGAAATCCTACAATGGAAGATGACGCTGAGCTTGCTGCGATAGTGCAGTATGCGTTGCTAAACACGTCTTCCATTCTCCCCGCCTCATTGGCCCAATCGGTAGCATTTCGTTGAATGATGCATAGCGAATCGATCCAGAGGTAGCGAACACCCAATGCACGAGTGACATCGACTGCGTCACTAAAGGTTGCTGGTAGTTGGTCGTACGGAATATCTGTCATCCGCTGGTCGAGGTTGCTATCGTATGTACAGAAGCGCTGATCATCACTTAACTGGCCCCAGCAGTGGCTAAGAGCAATGTAAGGGACTTGGATTTCCTGGCTGGTCTGTATGAGCTGGATGGGCTCTCCGCTGTTCGTGCCCACATCAAGGAGTCTTGTGGGAAGCTCTAGCGGTGACTTGGAATCCTTTTCGGGTGTCATGCAGTTGTGGCTCTTATCGCAGTGGTCCAAGAGAGATTTCAGCAAGCTGAATTGCTCGGTACTGCCCGGTTCAGGAAGTAGAGGAAGGCCGAACTGTGCGAACGGTGCTGAGGATAGGGCGGACTCAGACCCTGTAAGCCAATGTTAGGACACTTGTATAGCCAAAAAAATATCTCACGACCTAATTCACGCACCTGGCTCACAATACAGCGAAGCAAAAGATAGATCTGAGGCAACCACTTTGATAGCTGATTGCACTCGAGCCAACTTTAGGGGCTGTTCAACTGCGATGTGCAAGGCCGAAAAGCGCCGGGAAAGGAATTTGCACAAATCACATTCGGAGGTCGTATCGCAGAGGTCCTGGAGGCTTATTTGAATCTCGTACGGCTGGGACACGATGCCCGAGATCTTACAAGCACTGCCGATTCGGTTTGGACATTCTGCCAATTGACGTGAAGTAGGCCACTGGGACAAGCTTTTGAGAAGCTTTGGCAGGAAAGTGGCGTCTTTCACCGTCTCCCATTTATCAACCAATTTGCTAGTCCGCTGTTTGGATTAGCATCGATAGAGTGTCATACGAGGATCCGAGAGGCACATACTGGCTGCAAATTTGTTGTTAGCGACATTCCGTTCAAGTGAGTTGATTTGGATAATGATCAAGTGCTTACATTCTGTGGATTTACATAACACCACTATTGTTAGAGATCCCATCTTGTAGTGATGTCGGAAAACTGGGGACTCACGTACTGTTGAACAATTAGTATCCAAAGAGAAATACAGATTTCACGGCCTTGTGACTTACTTGTTGGGAGATGGGGAAGATATTGTTGACGACTACCTCCGGCGGGGCTTCCCTATGCTCGGTCAGCATCTCCTTCGCGTTGTCCCACAAGTATGAAGGATCATTAGCACAGTTCTCTGAGACTTTCATCAGATCTTCCAGAAATTCGGCAATGTATGATCGTTTACGCAGAGACGCCTTGAGCAGGTGCTTCTTCACCAGATTCAGGAGGTCTTGAAGTGCTGCGGAGAGCACCCCATCTTCGAGGAGCTCGTCGATGTGTACTTTCACTGCTGGGTGCAATACCGGAGCCTCGTTGTGATATTGGTCCCAGTAGCGATCAACGTTAGGTCTCAACTCTGCGCGGCGTATTCTGTCCAGGTCATCCAGGCCATGATTGCCGCGCTTCAGCCAGACGATAAACTCCAGTAGAACGCATCCGAGTGACCACGAGTCATACTTGCGAGAGATCACTCGCAGCTGACCTTTTTCATCTCTCTCAGGTATCTCGATCTCCGGAGGTGCGTATCTTTGGGTTCTGGACCTGTTGGTAGTCGGTTTATTGTAGAGCTTGCGCACCTCAGTTTCAAAGGCATGATACTTCGCGATCCCGACATCTGCTATGACCAAGGGACCTAGTATTGGGGAGTCTTCGGGCCCGTTGAATCTGAGGATATTCTCTGGCTTCACGTCTCCGTGTCGAGTATTGGTCTTGTGAAGCTTGGCGAGACCGCCGGTAAGTCCCAAGATTTGGTCCCAAGCCCATCGCCTGACCTCCTTGGTCGGAGGGTTATAGCTTGCCTCCCACATTTGACGAAGGTTGCCATTTGGGGCCCAGGGAAACACAAAGCCCCGCTCAATGCCTCTCCCGTACGCTGCGATAGCTTGAATGAGATGTGGATCGGCCGCGCGAGTCCTCATGGTCTCGAGAGTATGCACCTCCTTATGGAAGAAACCGTCAAGTTCTTCAGCCGAGCCACCGTCAACCTTGTGTAGTTGCTTGACAGCGACATCAAGAACCGGTTTAGAGTTTCCAGAGCTCGTAATCTAATGATGGAACAGTCAGCACTGGTACTGTGGGCAGGTGCACATGTTTCAGTTGGCTATTACCCGGCGCAAGTATGGAAACTCTCCATAAGCCGACTTGAAATGCTCCTCGTTCAGCCCGACTCTGAACACTTTCCCAAAATTGCCACTCCCCGTACCGTCCGCGGATATCTTGACAAATGGGAGAGGACACTTTGGGTGAAGACCTGTATACAGCAACAGACTCTTATGGAATACAACAGCATAGAACATCCACTGATATTCAATGAACTTTTGCAGGTCTCCTAAGTCCCATTTGTCCTCATCCATCTCATCGTCACCTTCGACGAAGCCATTCGGTGGCAATTTGACCTTATTCAAGGAGATAATGTGCGAGCGATTCGAGTCTGCCGTCTCTTCATATTCCTCTGCCAACGGAAGATGATAGTCGCTGACTCGCGCCCCCCTCAAGGCCGCCAATTTCTTCACCAGCCGGCAAGACACAAGTGTGAGAAAAATGTGGGGATTTTGGCGTGCATATTCCACGAGCTCGTGTATATCTTGGTCGCTTGATGAGCCGAAGGACTTTTCTATAGTCGCTTTCACCCGATCCCTGCTCAACAGCTGGTGAAACACATCTTGTGGAAGATAAGTAGGGTTGCTAAGTGAGCCTCTGTCCAAGCGAAACCCAAGTGTGCACCGGTCATGGATGAATTTATAATTCATTGGTTGCTGGTAAGTTTCAGTCCCCATGGCTATTTCAGATGGATTGTTGCTGGCAAACCTCTGGCAAAACACTCAAAGCATATGATAATCTTAATCCTCTTATGGAGCTTGTATACCAGATAGATCTTTCTGAGAAGCAGCACTTGAGTGAGAATTGGATAGCCGACTATTCAGGCTTATTAATGACCGAGAACGCTGAGCGCATGTACAGTAAAGATCCAAGGTTGACTTTCCTTTCCGAATTCACCCACTACATGGTGGACAAAATGCTTTTCTGCCTGGCTTTGAGCCTCACATGTGGGGCGGGCTCGAAGCCAAGAAATTCCTTTCCTCGACTGTGGGACATGACGGCGATCCAGCCTGCTGTTCGAACGAAGCCCATTTGCGGTACAACAGCCTCAGGGCTGCTGTTACACCGCAGGAACTATTGCTGACGGGCATATGCGGGTCCGAGAAATGCAGCAACATGTGGAGTCGCAGCCCAAGGGTGTTGCTGCACCGTGTAAGCAATTGCTGACGGCCAGACGGGGGCCTGGAGAAGCAGACCAGGCTGCGAAGACATGGCAGTGCATCGAGTTGCCTTAAAACCACAGCCTGCATCTGATCCTATTGCGTGTCGTTGTCCGCGGCCTACTCGTCGAGGACTCTAGATCATCAATGAAAAGTTTTTTGATCTTTTTTTTTTTTAGAAAGCTGTGGCCCGATCAGCCATTCCCGGACGCCAAGCCCGAAGGTGAAGGTTGACGTCAAGGTGTCAATGTAATTCACATGGATAAATATCGATGTCTTATTCAACGGGCTGGGGCAGCATCTTACGATGACTGAGTCCCACTTTTTGGATACAACATGTACACGTGTGGGTCTAAGGTCAGACTGTCCGGCCGGGGACCCAATTCATCACCACCCAATTCATCACCACCACGTTGCGCCGTTGCCTGCCATGAGGCGTTCAAATTCCAACAATTGCTGATGCGTCACGGCGCTAGCAAGATTGTATTAATTCTGATCTAGTACGTATCGGATCGTCTTTTGACTGTGCTATTGAGGCAAAAATATGTTCATGCTGGTTCGGCCTCAGTCGGATGATATATTCGTCATTTCGCATCTCAAAGCTTTGCAATTGAAAGCCTCGTGACTTGCAAAACAGCCTCAATGTTGTAGGTAGGTCCTGTGGGCTTCTAAAGGAAGTGCATTGTATCCGCTTCTCGATTATATCGGTTTGATCGCAATGCTGCTTTGAGAGATCCATGTTTGCTTGGAATGTGTCTGACTGGAGGAAAGAAGAGATAGACTGAGAAATACAGGCAATGAGCCTTGACGGCGAAGAGAAGGCAAGATGGCGAGGATGATGGATGCCTCCACATTAGAGAGCGAGCAGATATCATGATCCTTATATGCGGACATCACAGTCTCAGCTGGTCTTCTCGGAGATCCAAATAGACCCCACGCGGGCCAATCTTGAGACAGTTGTCTGATTGAGTTAGGTCTCATGCATGGTCAGCGCCCTGGGTCGCCTTCCACGGCTCGCCTCCCCACAGCCACTTCTGCTTTTTACACTTGTCGGATTTGGAACATCATTGGACACTTGCATCTCTAGCGCTGACCACCCCAGGACTGCGGCAGCTTTGCCCTGCACATGCGCACGGGTGCCTATCCAGCCGCCCGAATCCGAACATTTGCATCGCCTCATCAATAATAGCAGACAGGGAATCAGCCCGGCCCCCAAATTGCATCGGTGCCCACCGTGGGGCGGTGGATGTCGCTCGAATTCAGGCACATGCAGGCAGGCTTTGGAATTGGCATCTGCGATTTCTATTGATAATGAAAAACCAAGATATGTAGGAGAGAGGATGCTCTCGGTGATCTCATGTCGGCAGTCAGCCCATCCAAGGATATGGCACACCCTTCTGCCCAAGTGTAGAAGAATGAGGCTCTGTGAAGCTCATTATTCAGCCCCGAATCCCTCAAGCCCTGGGCTTGAAGGATGGACATAGGTAGCCTGATGCACACCGAACCAGAGAGATTGGATTGGGGGCGGCTGTAGTCAGCGAAATGATGGCCCTTCCCGGATGACAGCTTTAGTTACCGCCTACCCGTGTCTTGGCACGTTTGTAGGCAGTCCTGCGATCCTATCTGCGTGTTTTCAAGCGCTCCCTTATATTCTAAAATCACCCGAATAGCTCGACACACTACGCAAGCGAGCCGTGACGTTCAACATCCCGCTACGGGTGCCGCGAAATTCAAACTGTTCTAGTTATCGGATGCAAAGTATGAAAGAGTGTCCTCTGGTTAATGGAGAGCCTCCATTATCCAAACATGGCACCTACCCGAGATGTAAGTCGATCTTTGTGTATCTCAATATTACCCACTTGTCTCACGATCATGCTTGAGCGTCTTCAGACAGTTATTAACCCACTTTGAACGACACCAGGACAGCAAGTTGCATACTGCAGACCCACAGCAACTCGAGGACCACCTGCAGGAAGGTTCCACAAGCTCTACAAGGCCCAGCAGTGATATCCAACGAGTTCGCATGAACCCAGAACGACAAGACCTCAAGACCGTCAAGACGAGCCTTCAAGATGGTCGCGTACGGTGCGTGGCGTTAGTGAGGGAAGACGGAGACCGGTTTCTCCCACGAGATGTACTTGAGGAGATCCTGACGGAAAGAACAATTGAGTCACTTTTGCTGGAACGAGATGAAACAAGCCACATTCATCGAAGCACCGTTGTTGGAGATACCCCACGCATTAAGATTTTCGCCATCCTGATCCTCCTGAAGAAGACTAAACGTCTCGGGGAAATGATACGCCGCGATATCTCAGACAAGAGACTGCCACTACTGGATAATATCTACGAGAGTTCGCATCGACGTTTCGAATTTGGGGACCGTTTCCTTAAGCAGCAACCTTTAGTTGCTGTGCCCGCTTGGGACTTCACCTCGGACGACATCAAGGTGGAAGAGTACACAGTGACATATCACAACATGCCATTTCTCAAAAAGAAGAACCTCTCCCGTGGTGCGCAAGGAACAGTTTGGAAGGTGGAAATCCACCCGGCTCACTTCACGGGAACACGAACTGGTTCGGTATGTTCGCATGTCCAAATGCTTCTGCGAAAATTCGCAACTGATATTCCAGTTACAGGATCGCTGGGAATGTTTTCAAAAAGGCCCAGAATTCGCCGTGAAGGAATTTTCGAAGAAAGAAGAATTCGAACAAGAGCTCTCTGCCCTGACCAAGTTCAACTCGTCCGAGACTAAGCACAGACATTTAATCAGGGTTCTAGCAGCATACTCGCAGGGCAGGACCTACTTCTTGATCCTGCCTTTAGCCAAAGGCGACCTTGTCGAATTCTGGAGGAAGAATGATCGTGAATTGAAGGACCCTCTCTGGCTGCTCCAGCAATGCCGCGGTCTTACGGATGGCTTGTACAACATCCACGAAGGGAGGTCCCTGCGAGGCCGCCACGGTGACATCAAGCCGCCAAACATACTCTGGTTTATCGACGAGTCGACGGGAGAGAATCGGCTGGTCCTTTCCGACTTCACGCTGATGCGCTTCCATGAGCAAGGGAGTAAAACTGAAACACTCGTACACAGCGTCGGCAGAACCAGAACTTATCGTGCCCCAGAACTCGATGAGGTCTCATCGCACAATATTCGGATCAGTCAGAAATACGACGTGTGGAGCCTAGGATGCGTCTTCTTGGAATTCATCAGCTGTCACCTCGTCGGATACAACGCGACGCGAGGTGCATATGATGAAAACCATGCGAGACATGAGAGACACTTTGAGGGCGACGATGGTCAAAGGTACGAGACCTTCGAGACGACTCGCGTGGTGGAAGACTTCACCGTTGGCAGAGGCTTCGAAGATAAATACTTCGTCTCCAAGGGAGAAGTGAGGTCGGTCAAAACATCAGTTACCAACGTAAGTGTGATATATGCAAGGCTAAGGGTGATGCCGGATTGCGCTAATCGTTTCGAATTCATAGTGGATCTCTTATCTGCGTGGACTTGAACATTGCTCAACTGCGCTGAGTGATTTATTGGAACTAATACAGAACCACATGCTCGTCATAAATCCGGCAAAACGATGGGGTTCGAGGAAGGTCCTTGGGCAATTGGACGAGATACTAAACCAAGAGGCACATCCCGATGAATACTACAATTTAAGCAGCTCGAGGGGTGTCTTCCAACCAAGCCCTTGGTTGCGCCCATGGGACGAGTCATCATACGACCGAGAGCTTTGGCTCAAGCTCAACGACCAGACCCATCAATTGGCTTACAGTGTGGACGACATCGACATATCCGCCCTGTCCGATGGCATGAAACACGACTTTGACTTCATTGGCAAGGAGTTTTCTCCTCAGTCCTCCGATCCAGTAAATCGCCCAAGTTGCTTTCCTCACTCCACAACACCAGGGGACGCTCCCGCACCAGAAGACGAGCGCCGTACAATATCAGAGGAGTCTGTGAGTGGTCATGACCATAGCTCGCGAGAAACTTCGGTCGATATCGAGCGTGCGTCTTGTCAGGACCTCCCTCTGCGACGAGGGCCTCTGGACAACGAAGGTCAAACACCGCAGATCCTGGAAATTACCGGCAGTGTGAGCTCGCACCAGGCATCTACAAATATCGTGCAACAAGATGTATCCCAGGACTCACATTTCCTGCGCGCCCCCTCGAGATCACACGATCCTCCTTCCTCAAGAGCCACCAGCATCTTCTCAGAAGACGTACGACGGCCCATTTCTACACGTACTGGACAGTCCACTCTGGATCCTGATGAGGTTACAGAGCAATTCCAACAAGCCACAGAGAAACCTGCAGCAGGGTCGGACCTCAAGGCGATTGGGGCATGGGCCGCAGATGACAATCCACAGGTTCCAGACAGAGGGGGCTCACATGACGAGGCTGGATTGGCGCAGGAGGGCCGCTCGCGAAAACGCAGAGCCACCAGTTGGGGGATCCCGGGCTCATGGACTAAGAAAGCTTTCAAGCGTGTAAGGAAGTTTGTGGGCCTTAAGACAGAGGATTCGTCATTGTAATGGGAATTCAAGGAACGAAATCTCATGACGGAGCTTGTGCAGGATATTCCGGTGGCTACCACTGCCGTAGATTTTGTCGCTGTGAGGATCATATTCAGTCTACTGCGAGCTCTCTAGTGAGCCGAAGAAAACCAGAAAAGAAAAGAAAAAACCAGTAAATATCACAACACAAATTCTGAGGTGCCCATGTTCTGCTGGAGTGCTTGAATAACACACTAGACTGGGTCTTGTTTGTTCCTGGCCCGCCATGCACTGGACTGGGCAGGGTCAGCTGTCTAATAAGGGTATGGATCCCTAATAAACGGTGGTGAGGTCTGGTAGGTCCAATGGCAAGCTCGGCTGTTATCAGGCGGGGGCTTACAGGCTGGACCCCAGGAAACGGAGGTCAATCAGCCCGAGGCACAGGGGTTGGTGCGCTACCAGGATTGCATCATCCATCATAGCTTGGAGCTTCAATAACAGACGGTCGACTGAGACCAGCCGTTCCCTTGTTCCTGGACTGCTCGTCCCCCAGCTTGTCGCTCCACAACCCACCACAAATCCCCCCACGATGCGCTGTTCACTACCGGCCAATTTCACCCTCCTCCTGCTGGCCTGCACCGAGCAGGTCGCTGCCTCGGTTCGCGATGGTTCGCAACAGGTCGTGCTTGCGCCCCAAGACATCAAGGAACCCACCACTGCCTCCTCCTCAGAGTTCAACCCTGAACAACATGTCGTCGACGACTCCATCCTCGCCGCCCTCGCAGCGAACCCAGACCCCGTTGATGCCCTGATCTCCCTGCGGCCAGACATGGCAGCGCAGCTCTCCGAGCCGAGGCTGATCCACGTGCTCGGCGAGGACAAGNAAGCCAAGATGGATGAAGGAGGGCGACAAGCTGCGGCTGCGGCGGGACAGGAAGAAGTTCATGGACATCACAGACCACCAGGAGCTGTATGCCGACGGCGGCTTCGGCGCCTGGTCTGGGAAAGCTAGTACGCTTGCCCCTGCAACTCAATGACACTCCCATGGCATGGTGACGGCGATGCTAACATGGTCTCCCTCCAGACCTCCCAAAGCTGACCCACCAGCGCCTCGTCACGCCCCTCTTCAAGAAGGTCTCGACCTCGCGCATGCGCGACGTCCTCACGCACTTCTCGAGCTACTACAACCGCTACTTTGGCGGGGAGACGGGCGAGGAGTCCTCGCAGTGGCTGCACGACCACATCGCCGACATCGTGGCCAAGTCGCCCTTCCACACCCACATCAGCCTCGAGTTCTTCACCCACCCCTTTCCCCAGTCCTCCATAATCGCCCGCTTCGAGCCAAAAGTCCGCGACCACTCCAAGCCCCTGACCATCATCGGCGCCCACCAGGACTCCGCCAACTACCTGTTCCCCCTGCTGCCTGCCCCGGGCGCCGACGACGATGGATCGGGAACAGTCAGTATCCTCGAGGCATTCCGGATCCTGGCGACTAGTGGGTACATACCGAAGGAGGGGCCGGTCGAGTTCCACTGGTACGCGGCCGAGGAGGGAGGACTGCTAGGCAGCCAGGCCATCGCGGCGTACAAGAAGAAAGAGGGCGCCACCATCGGCGCCATGATGGAGTTCGACATGACGGCCTTCATCGCCCGCAACGCGACGGAGAGCATCGGCTTCATCAAGACCGACGCCGACGCGCCCCTGACCAAGTGGGCCGTCGACCTCAGCACAGAGTACATCAAGTCCATTCCCACGAGCGTCTACGAGCTGTTCCCCGGCGCGGGCTCCGATTACATGAGTTATACCAAGTTGGGCTTCCCGGCCACCTTCGCCTCTGAGGGCAACCCTGTTGCTGGGGGGTTTCCCGGCGAGATGGACCCGTATGTGCACACGTCGAATGACACTATCCACGTTGATGATGACAAGGGCTATTTCTCGTTTGATCATATGGCGCGGTTTACGGAGCTGGCTATTGCATTTGCTGTTGAGCAGGCAGGCTGGGATAATAGCTGGAGGTAGATCTTGGATATATATAGCACAAACTGAATATAATATGACCCAGCCAGCCTCGGAGAATCAGACCGACCTCCGGGCGCCAAGCCCCGGCCGGTTCTGTCACAACGAGCTGGCACGACGACAGCCACCCGCGATGGCTCGGCCGCCACACCGGTCCTGATGTCTTGAATCAGACTGCTCCCAGACAATATTGTCTTGCTATTTCCATTGCACCCTGATTGGAACCGATTGGTGCTAGCTCGTGGGGGCTGGCCACTGCTTGCAGCATGTCGTGGGGTCCACGAATCCTCATGGATCTTAGTGCGTGCCGCTGCGAGACTATTTGCTGCACTGACCATGCGGCGCATCCTGCGGTGCTTGCTTATATGAGAGCTGAGTTCACGATCGAGAGTTTATATCACAACTCAATTTGTGTCTCACATGTGCGCAGCGACGCCACGCCCCTCCTCACCAACACCCACCACAGCCAAATCTCCGCCACGCACACCCATGTGACAAGAATGACTGCCACGATGAGTGAAACAAAGGTCGTCAAGACGCTCACGATGGGCAAGGTGAGCCGCGACAGCGCATAGAAAACCCCCAGGTAATAAATAAAAGCCGCTAATTGCGATCCCAGGGCGTAACACTAAACCTCCTCTTCGACCCATCCCAACCAGAAGACTCCCTCACCCGGTGGGTGACCGAGGGTATCGCCGAGGGCCGCCCGGGCGACGGCCTGTTCGAGGCCCCGCCCCACTGGCACAGGTACCACTCCGAGGTGATGGACGTGCGCGAGGGCCGTGTCCGGATCACCATCGACGGCGTCGAGAGGGTGGCCGTCGCAGGGGAGAAGGTCCGCATCCCTGCCGGCGCGGTGCATTCCATGAAGAGCTTCCCGGGGGAGAGGGTCGTAGTGAGGGAGAGTGCGGATCCGCCGGGGGATTACAAGCAGTTGTGAGTTCTCTTGACTTTTCATCATTGTCCGTTCTTATTCTCTGTGATCCTGTCTTGATTCCTGACTTTGCTCCCGTGTTAGGTTCTTTGCCGACCTGCTCTCCCAGGGCTGGCCGTCTGGGTTCTGGCACACGATGAGGACGTTTTATGATGGGGATGCATATCCGGCGCTGGGCCTTTATTTCAAGGCTTTTGACTTCGCAGTGAGCTGCCCCCCCCCCCTCTGTGTCCATATGTGGTTTGGGACTGACGTGTGCGCAGTTTGTTACAGTGTTTGGGGGCATTGCGAAGCTGTTGGGTGGCAAGAGACAGGAAAAGCTGGAATAATTATGGAAATGCGGTTGATTTTCTGGACCCATACCCAGAGCATAACCAGATAATTGTTGAACCCTCGTCTCAACCTACAATAATTGGTCGGCTAGCTTGGCCCTCTCCTCCAACGTTCCCATGTGCCGTCTCTAATTCAAATGTATGAATTAAAATGCATTATTCCTCTGCCTGCTCTGCCTCCTCCTCCTCCTCGAGCTCCCTCCGGTTCATATCGAACTGGAGTGCCTCAACCTGCGTCTGCCTCAACATATCATCCAGCTCCTCCCGAGTCAAGTTCGCAATGCTATCATCGTCCTCATTGCCCTCCAGCTCCTCCGTGGCCTCAAGCAGGCTGCGCTCACTCCCATCCTCAGGGAACATGCGATTCCAGTACTTCTTAAAATACGGCCTCGGACGCTGTAGCACCTCAGGCGGGCCATGATTTCCGGTCCGCACACTCCGCTCCCACATGACCAGAGACCTGGCGTATTCCTTCGGATCTTTGTTGTACTGCCGCATCATTGCGGCGGCGTCCTTGGTATCTTGACCCCTCATGCCGAATATCTCCGGCGGCTGCAGAGCGATGAAGTCGTTGTCTTCGACGCACTTCTTGCGCTGGTACTCGAACCACGACTTTACTTGCTTGACCTGCAGGCCGGACAGGAAGGCCAGGGGGAGCACCTCGCCCGTGTAAGGATAGCCGTGGGTCTGGGCGAAGACGTACTCGAGCAGGGCAACCTGTTCCCGGGTCTTGGTCTGCGCCCTGGGGCGGCCATTCTCGGTGGCATCGCGGTTTGCATAGTATCTGTTGGGGTCAGTAATGCTTGACAACCACGCCATGCAGCGAGCAGGCGGGAGAATGTTTGAGTCGTCTTGGGGGGTCTCTTTTGCATACCTGCCGATCTGCTGAGGCCATTGGGCCGCGAACCACGCGTGAGGGTTACCCGTGATGTCTCCACATCTCATCGCAGTTGATGTGACGGCGTTCCGGCGCGCCCTGCCCCCAAGCTTCCAGAACCTCCATCCCAGCTCGATGGCCTCCCTGTCGCGATCCGTCCAATCTGCAGGTGACATGTTAAAACGTCTCTCACAGAGGCCTGGGCCTGAGGTATTGGCTCGTTGTAGGACCAATTGAATATCGGTCGTTGAGGCAGCGGACGCACGTCGTGGACAGCCAAATATGCATGATTGAAGAAGGGAGAAAACTTTGCCAAAGGAAATTGCGGTGTGGTGGTGCTAATAAATGTCAAGGGAGTTAATTGTGAGGGGTTCTCTATGGAGGTAAATAGAGCACACTGTTGCAAAAGTCCTGGTCCTAACAGATACGGGCCAGAACCCCTAGCAAAGCTGTTAGCCGTGGTTGAATCTTGATCAGCCGAGGGCTGAACTACGAGCACTCAGAACCGGGACGTTGGGGCATGAAGCGAGTGGGTGACTAAATGTACATTTCTCATCGGCAGAATTAATGCTCCAAGGTTTCCTCGTGGGAGACATCACCCATGACCTCGTCTGGTGCGCCGGCGCTAGGCAATTGCAACACACGGAATGGCAGGCTGATGTGGCTGATCTCGACTGGGGGTTCACTCGGCTGTCTACTTAGGTATGCCCCATCAGGAGGAGAGAATGGAGCTCGAGCTCACTTTCAGCATCTCTCGCTTCTCAGTGAGAGATGAAGCAATTGGCTTAGATCTCGAGGTACGCTTAAAGGCCTGGTTCTACCAGTAACCTTTGAGGAGACCAATTGGGGACATTCACAACAGCTGACCCTGCAATAGGCCCAACGGGTTTGATTGAAGAACTGGGTATTAAAAGTCTATTTGGATTGCATGCCGTTTGAATATTCTTCAAAAGACTGTCGAGGCATGACTTGCCCACTTTGGGAAAGCAACCTGAGCTTTTCCGTTTCTCGTACAAAGATACTGCACTCATGCCTCAACATGCAGAGGAATACCCACCTGGGCATTCAAATACTCCATCGCCGCTCCAGAACTTCCGTTGAGGTTCGATCCGACAACGATTCCGCCCGGTCGATTTCCAGCCGTAATTCCATTAATCCCTGTTCCGTTACGGGGCCTCTGTACCTAAGTACACTCTCTGGCTAGCCTGGATCATGTTTTGAACGTGATCCACGATATCTCGCGCCTCATCGTACCTTCCGTCATCGGCGAGGAAATGGGCAAGGTTTTTCGCAGTAATGAGCGTGTCGGGATGGTCTGTGCCTAGGATCCTCTCTCTCTGCACCATCACCTCTCTGCACATCGGAATTGCCTCGTCCAGCCTCCTCAAGTTCCGCAAGCACAACGCCATATTTGACTTTTCTGTTAGAACCGTCACGTGTTCCGGGCCAAGGTTTCCGGCTCTGATCTCTATGGACTCGCTCCAGAGTTCAGAGGCCTCCTCGAACCTCTCCATGCTGGCAAGAACGTTGGCTAGACGGTCCATGCAGTTCAAAGTGACGAGACTGTTGTGACCAACCACTTCAGTACTGAGGCTCAAGGCCTCCCGCTGCATGCCCAGGTGGCCTCGGAGTCCTCGAGCTGCCCCTCCTTGGCTAGGAATTGCCCCATGTCTATCATGCTCTTGATGTAGTCCGAATGGCGAGGTCCCAAGACCTCACGGTAGTGGTTGATAATCGCGTGTCCCATCTCAGCCACTCCATCGCTGCCCAGGTCTGACGGATAAACTGCAGCACGCCGAGTGAGTGATTTAAAGGAGGCACGCATGCTCAACCAAGTGTCGGGGTGGTCCGGGCCAAAGTATCTCCGCCTTGTGTCGAGAGACCGTTTAAAGAGTCTGTTAACGTCTTCTCGATCCGCCGCCATCCACTCGTGGTAATGTCCAGTGCGCAGCAGCAGTGTTGCCTTTTTAAGATCCGTCTCCCTCTCGAGAAGTTTGAAGCTTTGTCCGAGCACAAGGTCGGCGTGAGGAAGCAGGCTCTGGCAAACCTCCCAGTAGTCAGTCACGAAAACGTCGCTTGGGAACCATATCGTGACTTGGTCCAGCGCCCGCAGCGCCCACTCCTCGGGCTGCGCCGGCCCGTTCTGCCCAAGCCAAAGTTTCGTGGCCACCTGGATCAGCCTGTGCGTGCTGCAGTCGTTTCTCAGGCCCCAGGGACCCTTCACATCCAGCAATGAGTACGCCTGTAGTACTGAAAGGCTCTCATCAAACTCAAACCAATCAAAGTCTTCCGCGTTCTCATCAACTTCTTCAGTGTGTCCAATGGCTAGAAGCGGAACAGGGACATCATGGTGCTGAAAAAAAGCCATCAAGCACAAGCATTCAGCCGCCTTGGGGTGGTGGCTCTGGATCCACTCGAAGGAGATCTGCCAGGTCCTGGCCACTGACTCCATCGTCTGTTCCTGTCTGCCGTGGTCGGGGAAGTCGTGGGCGAGGAGGCGGCCCATCGACTTCTCGCTCGTGTGATAAAGATACAGGTACTCTGCCACCGATTTTCTTCTCTTCATAATGAAAGATATGGCCTGTGTGATGGCAAGAGGGATGTGCCCAAGCTCTGACAGCATTTCAATAAGGTCAGATCTCGGCGGATCTGGCCCAAGCCTCTTTCGTAACAAAGCCAGACCTTCATCTGTCGTTAAAAGGTCCACACGTATCGGTGTTCTGGGACCCGCTAGATCTACCGACACATCGCGTGTTCTTGAGGTAAATAGTAAATGCCCGTGCGAGCAGTGTGGCAGGACTTGAGAAATCGTCTTGTCGTTGTGACACTTCTCCTGGAAGAAGACCATCTTGTCGTCCACGTTATCGACGATCATGACCCAGGGTTCAAGGAATGTGGTCTCCAGCCAGGTTTTGACGGAAGTCAGAGTGTCTTTCTGAGAGCATTCACCGTCGTTGAGGCCGAATTGCTTTGCCATGCGCTGAAATGACTCTTCAAAGCGAGCTAGGGTGGCTGCGTTCACCCAGAATACGGAGCAAGTGGGCTCTTGGCGGCGTTTCCGGAAGCAATACTCGAGCGCTATCTGCGACTTTCTGGGCAACCCAAACGTATTAGAGTGAAGTTATTGGCTTCTACCGATGCGCGATCCAGAATATGGGACTTACCCGATGCCTCCCAGACCATAAAGAGCTACCTTTGGCTGAGTGCCTTCGGGGACTCTGAATGCCTGGTCGATTTGATCAAAAATAGAGTCTCTGCCAACGAAGTTGGGATTTCTGTCGAATGGAACAAGCCAGAAGGCCTTTTTGACGACTGGCTGGGACACAGAATCCCCGATGGAATGATAGAACGTCAAGGTTTGGAGATGTTGGCTGAGTATCTCGGAGACTTTCTTCACCTTCCCATCGGCGGCCAGGCTTTGGATGGCCTTCTTTCGGCGCCTCCATTTCGAGGCATCCGAGGCAGGGAGTGCGTCATTTAATATGCCACTCAATATATCCACCCTGTTTTTGACAAGCCTGGACGATGGGCTGGAGAGCGGCTTTGGCTGCGTCATCAAGCTTTCCAGAGTCCACTCGATCCTTGATCCTCCTTAACCCCTCGATGACAACTGGAAGCTGCGTCTGGATCTGAGAGAGGGCGTTTGTGCTGTCCTTGAGGTCGTTGCTAAACTCGTTCAGCCCAGGTGCCGGGTGACAACCTTTTGAGCGAAGTCGACAAACGCTACGATGCTGCTCGTCAAGCCGATGGCGGCTAATGCCTCCGCCATGGTGCCGTGTCGACTGTTCAAGAGACTCACAGGTTGACAGCTGGCATGTGAGGGAGCTGAGGTAGGCAGACATGGTGAGGGGCTCAGCTAAAGGCATGCACTTGGGCATGCTTAATGTAACCATGGTGAGATTCTAGGGTGGCTTTTCTTCGCCACGATTGCTTTTTCAGTCTCCAGCCCGATCCTGCTTCCAATACATGGTCTCCCTAAAATTTGGGCCATCGATGTAGGGATTTGAGAACTCAATCTAGTGCACGAGTTAGTTGCTTCCCTCTGACCTATGCAAATGATGTAAAAGAGCGGGTACAACAAGCGGTAGCAGTCGCTGAAAGAATCCAATGGCATTTGGGACCTGCCCATCCTTTCAGTCATGCCCTCAAAGCCCAGACAGCAAACTGCAGCAAGAACCTTGTACTGTGCTAGAGTGTTCTTATCTATTAGAGCGGATTTGAGTATTGCAGCTTGTCCCTCTCTCTTCTTTTTCCCCCTTCAAATGGTGTTCCAAGGAGAAAGAGTAGAAAAATTACACTCGTTCAATTTCTCATTAATGCACATTTGAAAGAGTTCAGAGATTCGCACCCCAGAAAATGGAGGGTACACCAGAAGGAGGATTTCCCATAAGAGATTGATTATCCTGTAGATCTATGTACTATAGGAGGTTGTCTCATAGTGGGAGTATCTTATAGGACTCGTGGATGACGAGAAAAGTACCAAGCTACCAGGGTAACAGCGACGACCCCATATGAATTCGTCTATCTGGGCGTGTAGTTATATGGATGTACCCCCTGTTTGTTTTGGGTGCGAATCTCCGATCACATTGGAAATATTTGCGGGAGTGTGATCTCACATGAAAAAAGATAGAATTAGAGTATAACAAAAACGCTGGACAACCTCTTAATAGTTTTCTGAACACTAATAAGTTGGGCTGTTCTTTCCCGACTCCTAGGAAGCATTCCAGGCCGCAAATCACCCTTGAAAGCGCCATGCAGAGTTCCGGTCTCGGGTTTTCCACAACCCCCATAACGCTCTAAGCTGTTACAAGACTTAGGTGAGATCGATGATCTCTGGTTTGGACTGAGGCTTAGCGGCCGCAGAGGGTGTCGCTCGTTTCTTCTCGGTTTCCCCATCCCTGATCTCTGGCGCCTCGGCCTTCCTCTTGAGTGTCAATTCTGAGGAGTTGTGGGCAGAACTGAGCCGCTGACGGGCCGCCCTTGCCGAAATTTCAGTTCTGGCCTTGTTGATCAGGGCTGGACAGTCTACAGGTGTGTCCCTGCGGTAGACATTTGACACGCTTTTCAGCTTGTTGGTCTTGGCCGCTTGTTCTAGTCTGGACAGCTCACGCAGCATCGCCTCGCCGTTCTTGTGAACGTAGCTGTCCAGCCAGGCCTTTGCTGCAGGGTTTGTCTCTTTGGCCAAATAGTCGAGGAGCAGACTCTTCCAGGTCGCGTACTCAACATATCGGTTGAATGTAGGGTTGTCGTCCCCGTGAGGCTCATGTTTGTACGGTTCGTCATCAAGCAGAGATCGGATGGTGATGAGAATGGTATGCTAGACAGTTGGGGTCAGGTCAGCAACTTGCTCGGTCACCAGCATGAGAGGATACCACGTACGCAGGTCATGCCGAAGGCCCAAGGCTCCCCTTCCCAGGTGCTGTCATATTTGTGTTTTGTCAGTAAGAGGGAGGAAACGACAGGGGATCCTGATCCCATCTCTCTATATATGGGTGTAAACATTAGACTCACCCAAGAATGCTGAGGCAGACCTTGCCTTCAACGTAAAGATTGGGATGAATTCTCCCGCCAGTGTGTTGGATGAACTTCACCTTTGGGGGCTTCAAGGGATACTCGGGTGGGATGTCGAAGTGCAGCTTCACCAGCCGATATCGATAGATGGTGTCGGGAGCAATGACATAGGCGTCAAACTGGAGGACATTGTCATCTTGGAAGAAGACGAAGTAGTCCTGGTCTTTTTCCTGGTTGCTTGCCTTCTCCAGGTCTTGGCGCTCCTTGGCCATGCGTTTGGTGGCAAGTCTTGTCGCCATGGTTGCAGTTGATGTTATGTCTGGTCTGAATGCGGGCCTGGTTGCAAGGATGTGTTGTGTCCTGGGCGAATGTGGTCAAGCTTGGATGCAAAATGCAAGCAAAAATAATGCAGAATAAGTGGCAGAGAACCTTGCAGGACACTCGAGTCTGCCGTCAGCCCACCAACAGATGGCGGTCACGTTGAGGCACGTACCAACCAGGCCAACGTACCTTCTTGACACCTCAGGCCAGAGCACAAGCGATTAACAGTAACAGTGGGCGATGCGGGGAAGGTGCTTCTGAAGTCAGTCTGGTCCACAAACTGGAACTGGAAAAGTGCTTATGTAAGACGTAGTTTGGCCCCATTGACTTGCACGCACGGTTTCTAAATCTGGAGCGGGCCTCAGACCTGCAACTAACCGCCAGCCGGCTCCACTTTGACCTCCACTTCGACTCGATCCATCTGAATCCTCGACTCCAGCTCTCAAGTCTCACTCAAGTCACCTCACCACGCCGCACATGGCCTCGATGGCCTTCTGAAGCTGCTGGCCGGCCTCCCTCTCCTCCTCCCCGTGGACTCGTCATGGCCGTCATGTTCGCCGAGTCACCACTGCACAATCTCACCATCATCACATGGAGTCCAAGCCCTTCAACGACAGGCTTTGGATCAGACTCCTCGTCCTTCTCGCCTACAAGACCGCAACTCAGAAGCATGCCAACCGGCTGAAGCTCACCAACCAGCCCGGCCGTGTCGTTTTCATCTCGCCAAAATGCTGCATCAAATCCACGCCCTTCACCAGGCTCACAGAGGCCAGAGCTCTGCAGTTTGTCGCCCAGCACACCTCGGTGCCCGTACCCAAGGTCTACTCGGCATTTGAGCGTGACGGGCGGGCCTACATTATCATGGAACGCATAGACGGGGAGAATCTCGCAGAGGGATGGAGTCGCCGGTCGGATCAGTCCAAGGCCAGGATACTGGAGCAACTCAGGGCTTTTGTCCACGAGCTCCGAACCGTCCAGCCGCCGTCTGGGGTTGGCGTCGCAAGCGTGGACGGCGGCCCCATCTTTGATCACCGACTGCCTTCTAAGTCGCTGTGGGGCCCATTTCCCACCATCCAAGACTTCCATCGAGAGCTACGGGGAGGCATCGCGGCGGAGGACATCCAGGACGACGCCTCGTCGCCCGGGGTCAAGGGCATGACTTCGTTCCAGGAGCAGGCCTGGAAGGGCCCTGTCTTCACGCACGGCGACCTAAGCAGCTCCAACATCCTCGTCAAGGCCGATAAGGTGGTCGGCATCGTGGACTGGGAGACGGCAGGGTGGTACCCGCCCTATTGGGAGTACACATCCGCGAAGCATCCCAACCCGCAGAATAGCTGGTGGCAGGATGAGGTGGACAAGTTCATCACACCTGCGCCCGAGGCATTGGATGCCGAGACTATCAGACGAAGATTTTTTGGGGACTTTTGAGAACATCAAATACACAGTCCTAATAATACAATATTTCCAAACTCCTAATGAACGCCCCGCTGGGTTCCAGACCTATCTAATCATCGCCTAAGTCCCGCTCTCGTGCGGCCCATCGTCATCGTCACCGCCGTCATCAAGCAACGACCTCTTTCTTCTCCAGGAAATCATAAGTCGGAACCTGGCTCATGTCGAACCACCCCGGTGTCGCCTTGCCATCGAACCGGTGCTGCCTCTCCTTGTCCCTGACAAACTCCAGCGCCACCTTCTTATCTTCCTCCCACGCAGCAGCCGCTGCCTCAGGATTCGCAGCCGACGAGCGGGCTCCCGACAGCGCCTTACCGTCGCGGCGCAGCGCCTCGAGGCCATCTTTCAGCCAGGAGACGCAGTTCCAGCCGGGCTGGTCTTGTTGCACCTCAACGTTGCGCAGCACGGAGGCGACGCGCTCCAAGTTCCCGACCTTTCCTACAATGACGCGCACGAGGATCATGGCTGTGGGGTTCATGCCGATGTTGCGCTCCTCAAAGACCCAGCGGCTCTGGGTGCGGCCGTCGACGGTTGTCATTGTCTCCTTGACGTGGAACCGCTTGCCTTTTGAGTTGCTGTCCTCGTGCTTTGGGCCGACAAGGAGGGCCCAATGATATCTTTGGAGCGGGCAATGTCAGCATATGTGTGATCACTTTGCATTGGGCTGTCCGACTTACTTGTCCTCGCCCCCGGACATGACGCTGTCCCCACCCCTGGCATATAGTGCTATGTACAGCCTGTCCTTGTTGGACGGCCTTTTGTAGACTGGCACGGCGTGTGGCATCTTCTCGGATAACCGGCCGAAAAGAGACAAGAAATCATCGATAAATCTTGAAGCAAAGAAAGCGTTCGACAACAGTAGAGACGCCCAGCGACTCCTGTTGCCAGGGAGAGGAATTCAGTACTCTGGGTACTAAAGAGAAACGAAGATAACCATGGAAGAGAGGGCCGTCAAGGCATCAGGTCAGTACCTGGCTGGTGACCGTTTTTCCGTCCAGCACGGTGGGACCACAATCCTCCTTAAGTGGTGACTCCCGAAGAAATGCACATGTCTGAACAGGCCATCACTCAGGCTAGGGTGGTCAGCCCAGGACGATATAAGGAATATCTACTCTGTCTACCGACTATGCTCTACGGCGGGACAAACACATGGGATCACTTGGTTTGGATGTGTCGGTGTCTAATAATGAATCTTTCTGCCTGTTGGTGTTCCTAGCCAAGGGAAATATGACGTGGGGGCTACTATTCTTGAGATGTTCCGGCCCTGGACGAATTGGCTGTGCACCAAACTCCGAGGGATCTCGATCCGAGGGCAGGCAGGCCGCCGGGGAGTTGGCCCGAAACAATGTTTCAAGTCGGGGAGTTTTGGCCACTTTAACTCGTTCATGTCCCAATCCTCTTTCGGGAAGCCTGCACTCTGCTCGCCTGCGGGTGCGTGCATGGAAGCTTAAATTTTAAAATAAAGAAGCCATATGCAAGACCCTGAGAAACAACAACGCCAACTCTTGGATCTCAATGCCTGGCGCAGGTAGCTTTTCAATGTAGGATTGAACGGGCTGCTGTGCCGCTCGCCCACTTCATGCCGCTTATGGGGGAGGGCGTTGCATGTTGGCTGTCTCATGGCCGCGGCAGTTGAGGCCCTCTTGTCGATCCTTCGAATCCTGAGCGATCGCCGCCACCCAACAGCCGAGCAGCACACAAATAGAAACAAACAAATCGAACGGGTTCAATCTCGCCCAAACCACTTCGGTGCGACGTGGGATGACAGCACACTGCCCACAACCGACGCCCAGCCAATAACGAGGCCGTCTGCCGCGTTCGGGTTATCACCACGATGGCCTAGTTCCTGAAACACCCGGGCTGAGAATTGGGATGAGCGTCATCATATATCAATCAAACCAAGGCTATCCGAGACGTCACTCCGACCCCGCGCAATACAGCACAGCACGCAGGCGGTCTGTCAAAATGGAACAGACCGGTTCAATCAATTTGCGACCGAGGGGAAATAAGTAGGAAATATTCAGCCCCATCGTCCCACAACATCATCGTCACAGGTTGACAGTCACGTTGTAAGCCGTGTCCCCCTCCAGAGTAACAGACCGTCCCAAGTACACAAACACCCCGACCGTCCCAGCAGGCGCCGTCACATTGCACCGCAGGACGTCACCACCCTCACCGTCCTCAGCAGAAACCGACCAACTGGCCCCAAGCGTCCCATATGCAGTCACCACCCTCCCCTCCGCCCTCGTCAGCCCCAGAAGGACACCGGCAGAGACGTCAACAACCCACCTGCCGTACCCAAACCCCGCAGCAACACCGTCACCGTCAGCTGGCCTCAGCCCGAGCACCCGCTCGGTAAGCACATACGTCGCGGCGCCGCCCCACGGGTGCGCCAGACTCGTGAACAGGCCCAGCCCGGGGTCCCCGGACTGCGAGACGTACTCCCAGCTCGCGCCGGTGGCCGTGGTCTGGTTCCTGCCCAGCATGGCGCCCCACAGCGAGCGGACCAGCGCGCCGGCGGTGCGGACCAGGCCGGCGGCCTTGGCGGTGTCGTTCTGGGCCGACGATGCTGCGGCGGCCGTGAGCATTGCGTCCAGGAGGAACCCGTTCGTGTTGGGTGATATGTTTGCCGTGGAGATGTTCGCGGCTGTCGAGTCGCGGTAGCCTGGGGCCAGCTTGAGTCGGTTCTCTACGGCGGCGAGGGAGCGCTCCGCCCGAGTTTGGTTGGCTACGCCTGAGGTTATGCAGAATGCGGTCGAGGCTACGGAGAAGTTGGTCAGGTCGGCTAACGACTGGACGTAGACGCCCTGCGCGTCGTCCCACAGCTGCGCGTTGATGGCGGCTGCGAGCGAGTCTGCTGCCGAGGTCCAGGATTCCTGCGACGAGGTGTCATTCAGGGCCATTGCGATCTCTGCGAGGTTTCGGAGCGCCTGGACTGCGAGGCACGAGATGGCGGAGCCCCCTTGCGGCGGGCCGAGAAATGCAACGGGGACGTGGACGAGTCCATCTGCTGGGCTTATGGTGCCGAGAAGGAACGAGACCGCCTTCTGCCAGCGTGGCCATGTGTCTGCCACGAAGGACAGGTCGTTGGAGTGTTGCACGTAGCTGTGGAAGCTTGCGAGCCCGAGGAACTGGTAGTCTACGAGGTCGCCCGTGGTGTTGTACGTCTTCGAGGGATCGTATCCCAGCGGAGGGTTGAGGGCGAGCTCGCCGTCGTCATTTTGCGTGTCCAGCAGGAACTGCAGTGTTCCTCTCGATAAATCGTTACGTGATGTGCTTGTGGCGATGATGCGGGCAGTGTGGTAGAAGTCGCCAAGCCACACTGTTCTGTCACGTTTTGGTCCGTCCAGACAAACCGAGCCGACATTAGCCTGGGTCCCGTACTCGGCCAGCACGTCCGGAGAGGTCATACTGTTGGAGTATAGTTTTCCTCCAGTGGCAGTGTCTGTAACATTCACGTCGCGGACGTACGCCGCTTGGTCCTGCCATGCACCGAAACCGAAGGTGCCGCTGGTACTTATTGTGCCTCCAACGTTGTAAACCCGCAGTGACACATTGAATATCTGCTGCTGGCTGACTGAAACTGATAGGCGACCGCTTTGCGAGAGTGAGGTGGATAGGTTGTACCAGGATCCTTCGCTAACGTTAAATGGAACTGGAAAACGGTCCAGTAGGTAAGAGTTTACGAGAGACTGATTGAGGAAATTGAAGCCGTATCCTAGCAGTACCGAGTTTGGCTGGAATAGGCTTCTGTTCGTATTGACAAAGGTGGTCTCCTCGGGCAACTCGCCGACGAGCATCAGCTGAATCGCCGTTGTTCTCTCCGTACTCGCAACGCTCCACCAGACACCGCCTCGAGCAATGTTCGTCTCGAAGTCCAGAGTGTAGTTGGAGAATCTAGTGGCTTCAAGGGTGAGCGAAGGCTTCATCGAACGGACGAGTACTCCCTTGTCCGGATTCACCTCCCACACTGCGCCCTGCGATCCTTTTCCCACACACGCCGTCGAAGCGGCCACTGCACCTAGCTTCCACACCTCGTTAAACGTCTCGTCACTACTATCGAAGGATCCCGGGAGAATGTCAGCTTCAGTCGTGTCTGCCGTGGCTTCCAGTCCCACAGTATCGAAGGATACGCTGCCATCCGTGAGCAGGGTGATAGACTGCCACCGTTGCCCACCCTGGAGCAACGGCGCGACGAAGCGGCCCACATCGGTGACATTGAACGTCTCGACCCGGAAGCTGTTGGCAAGCATGGGTGAGAAGAGAAAGGGACCATCAGAATGCGGGTCGCTCAGGCCAGCGAACGGCTCGCTGTACCTGACCTCGATCTGGGCCGGTCGGCTGAGGCTGGAGACGGTGAAGAAGGCATACCCGGCTCGCTCGATTCCATGATCGAGTGTAGCCACTGGTGTACTCTCGTTCAATGTGAAGGGCGTGAAGCTGCTGGTCTCAAGTGAGGGCGTACCGCCTAGGGCAAGGCCCATAGGGACGACATTTGTTGCCCTGAGGTTGGTTCGGTCCGATTAGCAGAAGCTGAGTTTATGCGAAGCAGAATGCTTTTGAACGTACCCTTGGACAAAGGCCGCCGCCGTTGCATATGCTGAGGTTCTGAATCCCACTGAGTACCTCATCGTTGAAGCACGGTCATTCATCTCAAACCTTGGAGGGGAGACTAAAGGGGACAGTAGCACCTGATCGTCCATCGTGATACTCTATGCGCGCCAATTTACCGTGCATTTCAGCGTTGCATCGGCGAAAACAACGAGTGTACTAGATGGCCTTCTTGGGGACCAGGGTGGAAGCAAATGCTTCTATGTCGGTGTAACATGACATCGATTACGAGAATCACTTACCGCCCGCAGACCTCTTAGAATCTAGCAGCTGAGACAATGACCCAGACGCATCCCGGCATTAGGCAGTTGGCATAGATGAAGATCTTAGTAAACGGCCGCCACGTCTTGGCTTGAGGCTAATGTAGTCCATATGGCGTCTCAAGTCCTTCTGTCGCTTTCATTATTCATCAGACCATGAAATAGGTTTTCGCGTACTGACGTCCAATCTCCGAAAATGCTTGTTATTTGCGAGTTCAGCCGTTCCGTGGTGCACCCACATGCCGAACATGCTAAATCTACCCCACGTCCTGCTGTAATGCCGGGATGTGCACGGCTTGAGTTAGAAGGTAAACAGCCAGATGCAACCTAGTACCTGCGAAGTGAAATATGGATCAACATTTACGACTTGTTAGTTTCTGGCCGGACTGCAATCAAGCGCTGTGCAATGCAGTCGGTCATCTCATTATATATGCGATCTTACTCGTTGCTAATGTCGCCGAAGTGCCCATTTCACCAACTAAGCCTCGCGTTGAGACAAGTCTTTGCTCAGACTTCGGGACCATAAATCCCATTGAGAAGGTGATAGCCACATTGGTCAGAACCCAACCGATCAAAATTTTCAACAAATGTTCAAGTTAGGACTAAGCATCATAGTCTAACACATCGAAGCCGGCCAATCTGAATATGCCGAGGTTTTGAGATTTCTGGGTCGTTGTCACGTAAGCAGGTCGATACGTTGCCGGAGGCGTACGTTGACGCTACATACTAGTCCGGCCGTTTATGGCCGAGGGAAGACAGAGAGAAGATGAAAAGAAGTAAAAAGAAAAGAAAAGGGGCTAGGCACACCTCTGACAATCTAATTGTGGGGAGTAGTGAGTGTTTTTAATGTGCGCGTTTCTGAGACAAAGCAAGGAGAACGAACCACTCCGTTTATTAATAGGCAACAGATGGCCACTAGCGCAGACAATGAGTAACGGATAGGGCTCCGAGGATCTAGTTTCTTCCCCCTGCATCCAGATGTCGCCATCCTAGAATTTATTATCCGTATGATGAAAACAAAAGCCGGTTGCCGGTGAACGTGAGAATCCCGGGTGGTCGATCTTGGACATGTAGCCAGTTGATCTCTGTGACCCGGAGATAATGCAGAAATCCACAAATTGCCGGGCTACTTGCGGAGTACCTTTTGATATTACTGGTTGAGACCTCCTGTAGAGAGTTCAAATGCTGCTGAATGCGTATTAGCGCTTACATCGCTCTTTCTAGACCCACTGGCAAGGATAAAACTACGTTCACAAGGCAACTCCACTATCCATGACTTGGTCTCGACAACGTCTTGCACTCGGGAGTTTGATCTCTGGCTATCATGGCCACGCACCATGAGGTTGATCCAAGCTGGATTTATTTGAGTACCAGTAGAAATGTACCACAGAACACCTGGGCACGCACCAATTCTGCCCTATCCGCCCTTATCTCAGCCTTGATATTCCCGCGCCCAGTGATCCTGCCACCACTTTGATCGTCCGTCGACTTGCCTTTACGACACTCTCTCATGATCAGGGATTCAGCGACTTCCCACACACCCACGGGACCTACGACCTCACGCACACATGGTTCGACGCGCACGTTCTTGAGCCCTCGGGTTTGCACCGAGTAACGCGCCTGGTATTGCACCGCAATGTACACGCGCGTTTTGAATCTACCAGACATGTGACAGCCTTCGACTTCCGCGACGAAGCGGATGAAAACTCCGACCAAGGCTCATCAGAGGCATGGCTTTCTGCCATCCAGAGCGGAGACACCGTGCAGCTCGTTCCAAGGGCGAAGTGGCCAGCTTGGGTCAACTGGGTGATCGAAGGACACATCGAGGTCTGGGCAGAAACTGTTGCAGCTGTGGCTTCGGATCGGCCGGAGCCGGACGAAAAGCTATATCGCCCATTGAATGTCGGCGAGCGTGAGATCCGAGTCGTGGCCATCGAGCCCGGTGAAGACAGCATGATACCACGCCTCTCGCTACAATACACCTGTCTGTCAAGTGCGGAGCCGCTTCATTTCAACGCACTTTCTTACTGCTGGGGTGAAGCGACGAATACGACGCTGGTGCCTCTGACCTCGGATGTTGATGGCGTGCAGGTATCCTCCCATATCGCCGTAAATGACAACTTGCTCGCGGCCTTGAAACAGTTAAGACATGAGGATGCTACTTGTTTAGTCTGGATCGACTTGATATGTATCAAGCAGAGCGATAACACAGAGAGATCGCAACAGGTCGCCATGATGAGCGATATCTTTTCTTACGCGGACCACGTATTTGTCTGGCTTGGAGTGACGCGAAATGCTGCGACAAGAGACCTTGCAGTCTATAAGGATATCACAAGCAAATACCAAAGCGACCTTAAAGACAATAGGGAGGTTTGATAGATTCGTTGAAGGAATGACCGGTCCCATTCCCACTCACCGAATCATCTTCAATGGCCACACCTGGTATGATTTCGACCATGCGAGGCTTTTTGCTCTCTCATGGTTCCATCGTGTCTGGGTTCTGTAAGAAGTCTGGAGTACAAAACCCGACGCGACAATCAAGGACCTTGCGGGGAGGGTGTCAGTTCTCCGCGGGCAAGAAGAACTGCCGTGGGCTGCCTTCATTCAGGGCAATCACTGCATTAACACTTACTATGGAAGGCAAGATACGGGGGCCAACATGATGCCGGAGATATGGAACACACTATTCCATGCGCCCCGCTCCAATATCCTTTCCATGTCACGCCAAAGCAACAACTGAACATACTCGACGTGGCCATACACGGGCTCGATATGCGCGCAACAGACGCTAGGGACAAACTCTTCGCGCTCCTCGTCTTTGGAAACGAGACGCACAACTTGTCTAGACTGCCACACCTCGTGCGCCCGGATTACTCAAAACCTGTCGCCAGGGTATACGCAGACTTCACGAGGTGGGTGATCGGCCGCTCCCGGTCGCTTCGGATCTTGTCGACTGCTCAAGCACAGACTGGCTGCACCTGGCTCGACATGAGTAGCCCGCCTCATGGAACGCATGACCGGGCTCAACTTTCTGAGCGTCCCTCATGGAGCTTCTGGTTCGAAGGGCGCAGCTCCTGGAAGCAAAACCTCCTAGGGCTTGACGAGCGCGCTCCTTACAACGCAAGCGCTGGACGTGAACTGGACGTGGTTCTGCTGGAGGAGCACATTAGCCAGGCCGACGGACACAAGTTGGCCCTGCGAGGTCTTCGCCTTGGCCGTATCTCTTCCATGTCGTATTATCCTCTACTTCGCAGCCCAGTAGTATCGCTGGATATGCGGAGGGCGTATCTGCACATAACAAGCATGCAAACCAACTGGTCAGATCCACATTCTGAACCTGATTCTCTCAAGCATGGCATCAGAGATCATTACATGGCGCACTATAACGTCCCTTCTGGTGGACCTGAAAGAATAGCGGACTGCTTGCCTTGCCATGGGAAGTGCATGTTTACCACGGAAAATGGCCTCATAGGTTTATGCCCATCTGGTGCTGAGATTGGGGACATAGTGGTGGTTCTGTATGGAGCATATGTACCCTCCCTGCTACGACCGAAGCTGTCCTCCGGGGAACATTGCTTTGTGGGCGAGTGCTACGTAAATGGTTTCATGCAGGGCGAATGTTTTGCTAGAAATGCTGGTGCCGGACTGGCCGCCGAATCAGAGTTCTTCCTGTTGGTATGATGTGTAGAAATGGGAAGATGAAAAGACATTTCTAGGTCCTCATGTATCTATCCAAGTTGGCGTCTTGACTTTCAAACCATGTAAATTAAGAGGGCCGCGCTCTTATTCGACACGTTGGTACGACATGAGATTGTGGTTGCTGGGCAAATTAGCCCAGGCGAGCGGCCCATTTGGCATTCCTCTGTGCGAAGCAACCATAAATGGTGCGTTTAATGCCGAATGGGTGAAATGCAACCTCCCATCAACCATCTCCTACTTGTAATATTTTGAGTTGGCAGTTCTCGGCATTTAAACACCTGGAATTGGGCTTCATTCGTAACACATGTCCCGAAGTGTCACATTAATAGGTTCATCCCACGTGCTGCAGACATCCCTGTTTCCCATTGGTGACCAAGCCACAACCTTGGGCAGACAAAACTTTCTGTTCAACCATGTTGGCTTTCTTGGCGAGATTTACGTTACCGCTACCGGAGAGACCCTTAATTCAGTGACCGGGTTCACCATTCACTATGTACCAATAAGCTTTCTATAACCCATCCGGTCGCACTTGTACATGCGTTACATCAAAAGCTCCGTGTCCCTGATTGTGACATGGACGTTCCTACAACAAGAGACTTCTACTAGTACAGACGATATTTCTCATTGCTTTCATGAGGTGTTTGTCTTTTTTGATCAGTGTTCGTAGGTTTGCTGGGAATGTGTACGGGTTGGGCGCTCTGAGCAGGGTAATCGAGGCATGCATGAACCAAGACGAGTTCCACTAAAAGCTAAAGTCTCAAGCTCATCGCTGAGCTTGTTGTATTGAGGATTAACGGAACCACCGGCTTACGAAAAGTGCAGAAATGGTAGACGGTGCAAAGTTACACAGCGGCCAGAGTGAGACATTCGTGCTCCAGCTGAGAATTTTCTTCAAGTCGGCGTCGAGCTCGCCCATAGCTGCCTGATCTCACCGTTCCAAAAATTCGGGGACTTCCTCTTCATACCATACAGAAGCCATGAATACCATAAGTACGCTCGCGGCGATTTACCTCTTCGCGCACGTTTGCCATGCCAGCTTAATGCTATCCGGCTTCGGCCACACTATATTCATCCTTTTAACTGTCTGTCTGTCTACTTAGTCGCTTGTTTCTTCCCCCTAGAGCCTATATACAAACGTTTTAACCTCTTTATATATCCTAGTATTTTCCTTATAGATATACCTTAAAATTCTCCTTTATAATTAACTTTAGAAGGCCTTTATTATTTATAATAAGAGTATAGATATAGAGGAGTATAAGTTTATTCTAATCTCTCTTTATTAGCTTATAAACTTCTCTTAATATCTCTTTTAGGAGGTTAAAGAGTTTATTATAGAAGTCTTAGGGGTAGGCTGTTTTAAATTATTTCTTTATCTTAACTTCTTTTAAAGTTAGCTGTATACTAAGATAGGGGTTGTTGTGTAAGCTTATCTAGTAAGGGTCTTCTTATAATATGTGTGTGTATGTGTGTTAGTGGTAGAGGAATAAGTTTTTAGCTAGAATTTCCTTTATAGGACTACTTATATAGGGACTATCTTAAGACTATTCTTACCTTACTATATAACTACTTTACTATTACTTTAGTTAATAGTACTATTAGGAGTAGTTCTCCCTAGCCTTATCTATATGTTATAAGGCTAAGGCTATATATATACTTATTATATCTAACTACTGTTATTAGTAATATATGTTTTTTTAAATGCTGGGTCTTGAGTGTTTATGACTGTATAAAGGCGCTGTGTATGGCTATGGCTGTATACGGAATAGAAACGGAACCAGTTAATGCCATCCACTGCCTCGCTGAGCACTCGACAGGCCGGCCTGCTCGACTGCCTTGACAACAAATCGGTCCCGCTAACAGTTTCCACGAGCGCGAACTGGACTGAATTCGTGACGAGCTACAATATTCGTCTCCAGTATGAGCCCGCGGTTATTATCATTCCGGAAACGACTCAGCAAGTGTCCGACGCGGTCGTATGTGCTTCTCAGAATGGCATCAAGGTCCAGGCCAAGTCGGGTGGCTATTCGTACGCCTCTACAAGCTCGGGTGGAAAGGACGGGTCGATGGTAATCGATTTGCAGCGGTTCCACAGTGTCACTCTCGACGAGACCAGTGGAATTGCTTCCGTGGGTGTTGGGGCAAGGCTGGGTAATATGGCTCTGACTCTGAATGAGAAGGGTCGAGCCCTGGCACATGGAACCTGCGCTGTAGGAGTAGGTGGCCACTTCAGCCTGGGAGGATATGGGTACACTTCTCGAGCCTGGGGTATGGCATTGGACCAGATCGTGGGGCTGGATGTTGTGAAGGCGGATGGCGAGATTGTTCATGCCTCCGTGGAGAAGAATTCTGATTTATACTATGTAAGTCGACCGGAACAGAACCGCATTACCGGAATATGTAGGAAACAAAGACTGACTGCGCCCAGGTTATGCGAGGAGCTGCTCCGTCCTTCGGGATCGCGACGACCCTCTACCTTCAGACTCAGCCAGCTCCCGCAGTCACGACCTATTTTGGCTTCTCATTCCCTGAAGCTGCACCCGCAACGAGCATCGATACCGCAGTATCATCATTCATGCATCTCCAGGACATAGCCCTGAACGCCTCAGTGACAACACGCAACCTCAGTTTCGGAATCACCCTCGGTGCCAACAGCTTCCAGGTCCGCGGTGTGTATCTCGGATCACCGAGCGACTTCAACAAGAGCATATCGCCTGAGATTTTGCGTGGATTACCCCACCCCTCATCGCCAGTGACGGTACAACAGCTTGACTGGCGCGCCAACCTGGAGAACCTGAATGGAGGAGGTCTGACTGTGTCCACCGCGGAGCCATACACGGCGCGAGACAACTTCTTCGCCAAGAGCGTGGCCGTCCCGGAGCCAGGCTTCTCTGCTGCGGCGCTGAAGAGTTACATCACCTACATCGCGAACCAAGGAGCGAACCCGCCCGCGCCCGTGTCGTGGTTCGCCATCATCAACCTGGACGGTGGGGCAGACAGCCAGATCAACGCGCGGGGCCCTGACTTCTCTGCTTACGGACATCGGAATCTCATGTGGACGGTGCAGAATTATGGGTTTGTCGGGGCCGGCGACACCTACCCCGAGGCGGGTATCGAGTTCATGAATGGGCTGAACGGGGCCATCACGGATGTCTTGGATGCCGAAGGGGTTCGGTACGGCGCTTATATCAACTATGCTGAACCAACTCTGGGTGCTGATGTTGCGAATCGGCTGTACTACGGCGATGAATTGGTGTCCAAGCTAGAGGGGCTGAAGGCGACTTTGGACCCGGGCAATGTTTTCGCTCATCCGCAATCCATTATCCCGAGTGGTTAAGGATCCATAATTTGGCGATTACGCATATATAAAGTCCTCAATAATTATTCGAGCCATGTGCCAGCATGAGTGTGTTTCAAGTCTGTTTCACTTTCTGTTGCCTCCCCTCCTGGTGGTCGCAGAGTTACAATATGGGATGCCTTCCCTTTAAATAAATTAGTTAATGATACTGCTGTATGAGCAACCTCATTCTATTCACAAATATTATTCCTAACCATGAACATGTTATCGGGAAGATCTACCATGCGTGAAACAAAGCTGGGAAGCCTCTCTGCCAACAGCCCTTTTCTTACAGTTTGCCCACCTCACGGGCCCACCGCTTTGGCTAGATGGTATCCGGGGAGGGTTGGGGAGAGATTCATGGTGCCCAGTTGTAACCAATCGTCAAATGTAATTTAAACAAATAAGAGAATGAGATATTGCGCAATGTTATTGTGGAGGAGGGTATCTATTATTCATTCGTCCTCTGGTCACTACCTCAGTGTAAAAGTAAATCAGCAACATTATGTTCGGCCATAAGCCTGCCTCACAGCTACATGAAAACTTTAGATACCAGTGCGAAGACCACAATCACTGCTTAGACACGAGCCGTGGTCGAGACAACAGGATGCTCGCCCTTTGTCTCGCTAACCTCATCCTCGTCTCCAGCCAGGTGGCGTGCCTTGGCAGTAGCAGCCTCGCCACCAACAATGGCGGAGTCGCCGTCGAAATACTTGGCAATCTCCTCGAGAGGCGTGTTCTTGGTCTCGATGAACCACTTCCAGACGACAAACGTCTCGAAGGTGATCCAGCAGACATAGACCAGGTAGTACCTCCAGGTGATGGCCTCCAGAGCGATGGGGTTGACATATTGGTTGAACCACAACGCGATGTCGACGAAAAGGAACATGACTGTGAGACCCTGTTGGTAAGATGCTGGTCAGTATTGGTCTATTCAAGGTAAAGAAACTAAGGGGTTGCGACGAGTATACCTTGGCGCGGATCCTGTAAGGCAGAATCTCGGTTGAATAGGAAACGAGAAGACCACAGAAGCCCAAGTTGTAGAAGATGAAGTAGATGAAGATGAAGACAATGACTGCGTGACCAGCGGCAGTGCTCTCAGTCTTAGCGTACTGGGCCGATCCGATGGTCTCAACGATGAATGACACCAGCATGCCCACGCAAGACGTGAGGAACAAGGGGCGACGACCGATCTTGTCGACAAAGAAACAGATGCCAACGGCTGAGACGAGCTGCACGACGGAGAGGTAACCGTTGATCTCCAGCTTGGTCTTGTCATCCTTGATTCCGACCGTCTCTAGCACACCGGAAAGGTAGTACGAGACCAAGGCGTTGCCAGACCACTGGGAGAACAGACCAAAGCTGACAAGAATGAGGAGACGGTGGCGGTTGCCGGGAGTCGACCAGAGCTCGCTCCAAGACGTCTTCTCGTACTCTTGCTCGAGAGAGATGGTCTGCTGGATCTCGTGGTACTCGACAGCGACCAGCTCATCATTTTCGTCGCCCGAGGCATGGTACTTGGTCAGGATGGCCTTGGCCTTGGCGTGCTTTCCCTTGGCGATAAGCCACCTTGGGGACTCTGGGACGAACCAGATGAAGAAGATCTGGAACAGGGACGGGATCGCTTGCAGAAGGCAGGGAACGCGCCAGGACCAGTCGCCCGCGATATTGTTTGTGCCAAATGAGACCCAAGCGCCAATGAGGGAGCCAAGGTACCACAGGGTATTATAGATGGTCGAGTAGACAGCGCGGTGTTGCGGGTGCACGAGCTCTGCAATCAGGAGGGGGGCGGAGCCATGAGCGATAGCAATGCCAAATCCGAGCAGGAGACGGCCGATGATGAACATGGCGATGTGGAAACCCATAGACAGCAGGGCGATGCCCACCAGCATGATAGCACAGCCAATGACCACTCCCATGCGTCTACCGAGGATATCTGCACAGTAGGGGACAATCGGGATAGCGAGCATCGAGCCCATAGCCATCGAAGCCGTCAGCAGTCCCATGATAGAAGGGCTCGGGTGGTTGAAATAGTCCTGCCACTGGGTCATACTCTGGAGACCGTTGATAAGAGAACCATCGTAACCTATAAAGGCCAAAAGGTTAGAACTAGACAAATCCAGGTTCAAAATTCATTCATGGTCTTACCATTAGTGGCCGACGTCAGCATAGCAGCCCACAGGAAAAGGTAGAGGGACCGCATATGCTTCGTCTTCCACCACGTAATCTTGGCCCACTCCCGGCCCGCAAGGGTGAAGGTTGTCTTGCCCATGTTGACGGGCAGGCTTAACAAAATGAGATTTGGTGAGACTTCTAAGTGTATCGAAGTACGGCCCACCAATCTGTAAGGCTGGGCCAAGAAAGAAAGCCTGAGAAGCGAAGCTCAGGGAAAACGGGGTTCACCGTCCACGATGAGTATCTATATACTTTTCCTCGGGACCCCGAATTTTGGATGTAAGCTGCCGCTCGGTCCAGAACCCCCCCACCTGCCATCCCTTGCGCCAACCAAATGCATGTGCGTAGCAGTGAGGATTCGGCGAGGCAGGGGTTCGTCCAAGGTGGCGCCCAATAGCTGACGGATATCCTCAGCGTGAAGCCTGGAGTCGTTCACGTGGCACACATGCGGAATGTCGGTTGCCGGTCCGTTCAAGCGATCAGGCTTCAGGTCTGGACAACCTTTCTCCGCAAGCTGTCCCGATTTCCAATGGCCCCCAGTGTGCATTAATCGAGCGTTTTCTTAATGCAAAGAGTGGGTTGACAAAGATGGCCGTTCAGTAGACTGTGGTTTTTTCATATGTTGTTTTCGATGTTTTCGGCCCTTTTTTTCTCTCCCATGGGGCTATGTTGCATATTTCATCTATCCTGAGCCGCCTGCAGCTTTGGCAGCCATTCACATTCAAACCGCTCGTGATATTCTCGTCAAGGCTGGGACATGCCCAGCTTACTGCTGCAACTGTGGGGTCGATCGAACATCCTTGTCTTCCCCGGATTTCAACATCGGAGCTTTACTGGCCCCATTGGCACGGTGACCTACAGCTCGATTTGATGGTGTGCTGCCGGCGGCCTGCCACCCTCGATGCCTTAGTAGGAGGATGACCGATCGGGGCTAGAGCCACCAATGGATTCAGCCTGAAGTATTTATCCGTAGTCTAGCTGATTGCGGCAAGTGTTTGCAGGATTAGTCGTCCTAAGTCAAACGTTTCGAGGCAAGAAACGACTGACACTCGCATCGAATCTAGTAATTTTCAGCAGCAGCTGAGACGCTTTCGATGGATGACAGTTTAAGAAAAGCATCATACGAGCGGTCCCAATAAGCCTGTGGGTCGAAACAATGACCAGAATTCGTTGCGCCTAATACGGTTTGGTGACTTTCTGCAGTCGCAAGACTATGAAGCCCGGGAGAGGTCACTCTATGGGTTACGGAGACCCTAGCTGCACAGCCTTGGAGGCCCACCTCGAGCTGTCAAATGCAGTCAAGATCTCTCAGGCATTTCCCCGGATGAACGACTCCACTTTCAATGGTTGACAAGTTCGTCGGCGGGCACTTCACGCTTGGCATTGAAAGCTTGACCCGACACGTTGGTACTGCCTAGTCTAACCAGGTGTGTAAGTGAATCTTGGGTTTCTAGGAACTGCTGTATTTCTACCTTTTATCCGGCTCCTTTCTCTTCCTTAGTGTCGGTTAAACTGCTGTGCCTGCCATGAGCCAGCGCTTAGAACAAGCGCCACCTCGGAGAATGGGAACGTTCGTCTTTCAAACATCTCAGACCATGTCGGAGAAAGGCACATGGCCCAGTCGGGTGGCTCCCGCCTTAGCTCTTAGCCATGAGACCAATGTCGTTGGTCGCGTGTAACAATTCGAAATCAGCATTTTCAGCATATTCATTCAGTCGTTGGGAAACGCTGAATAGTATGTTGGAACCTTCCTGGTCGAAACTTGGACAATCGGGGTTATATCTTGCCGTGGCCGCCATTCTCCATTCACGTATGAGGAAGCAAAACCACTTCGTTGGTCGTCATTTTGCAAGGTGATGGTGACCAAGGATGACCGCACATCCACCAGCTGACGGCTCAGGACAGCTAACGGTTGCCCAGCTGGGCACCAGCGAAGGGTGGTTAGGCCAAACAATGTAATCAATGTTTCTAACCCGGCTCTTTAGTACGCACAAAACTTGCCGTTACACGAATATGAATCGTTGAGAGTCTCGCAACATTCCGGCCCGTTGCCCCAGCAAGTGGAACCAAGGTTCCCGCTGCACCCATGCGGCAACGCAGCCAGTGGTTTCGTGGGGTCGTACAAACTGGATCCGGGCCAAACAACGGAACACCTCTTCCTCTTATGCAATCCTCATTCCTTCCCGCGGATCACACAGCCCCCTTAACTCTTGGCTGAGCGATTTCTGCAGATCTAAGTAAGATTTACAAGACCCCTTGAGAAGGCGGTGAAGATGAGATCCGCCTACCTAGCTAGGTAGTATTGTATTGGCCATCTCACAATGAAATGCACCATGGGATGCTTCTTTATCAAGCGCCGAAGAATAAATTTTCCTTAATAAATAATTAACATGTTCGGGTGAAATAATTTGTTGCATACAGCTTTCAGCCGGGTTCATAAGCCAGTTCAGGGTGAAAATATAGAAATTTGAGAAGCCTATCCTTTTCGAAATAAGATACTGGTGCTGGCATAGAACTTGATTACATGAGCCAGTACCTATTCATCATAATTCCAGGTCCACGCCACAGGAGACATAGACCTAGGCGTACCATAGCTTGATGAGGGATTGCCATCATGCCCATCGCCTTCAGATGGGAAAGGTGTCGTTGGAGCGATGCTATATTTCTCCACCTTATCCGAAATATCCTTCAATGATGGTTGTGGTGTGTCATGATAGACAATGGCCTGGGCCATATTCCACGCTGTGTTGAGACTGAAGTCCTCGTCCTCCGTTAGTCGACCATCCTCGACGAGAGAATTCCGTTTCGTCAGCAATCTATCCAGAATTTCTTCGAGGTCAATTCCAATTGTATCACCAGTTTCCGAAGTTTTCAGAGGTGTAGATTCGGAGACCTCGAACGCGAGCGATCTTGTGTCATCCAATGGAGGGCTGCCCGATGACGCATCAACAGGCTCTATGTCATTGCCTTCTCCCGTAGGCCCCTTAGGTTGACTTGAGCCTTCGCCTGCCGGTGTCTCCCGAACCGAGTCCTGGGCAGTAACATTGTCAACTCCCTGGCCATCAAATTGTTTGGACTCTAGGAAGTCCATGATTTCTGTCCCAACGCTCATCGCTGCTTCATACTTGTCCGCCATGAAGTCAAAGAACTCGGCAGTGAGCTTTCCAGATGAATCGAGCGCGGCATCCTCCGTGTGTCGTGGTTTTTTCAAGTACATCTGCCACGGATGACCACAGACGTCTCTGAAATCCTCAGCAAGTAAATTGCAGGCGAATATATCCTGCCATTTCTCGGTAATTTGATCACAATCACCCTTGGTAAGCCCGGTCTCATCGGCCTCTCGGCCATCTGTATCGCCCGTATTCTCTGATGGCCCATTAAAAAGAGTGAGAATGGCTTTCATGGTATCAACAGCTTGCCACTCGACCACAGAGTCGAGTTCAAAATGGCTATAGACTTCGCGACTGCTTTTCCATCTGCGATAGTCGTCATTCTTTTGTGAAATCCAATTTTGTAAGCATGTGTCATGAGAAATAATTGTCGTCAAGGCGCGTGGGTCCTCGTGTCGGATTGGCCTTAAAGCTCGTAGCACAGCGAAGACTTCGTGTTTGAATCGATCCAGCCGCCCGAAATCTTGTAACCGCTCCTCCAGCGACAGGGTAGAAATGGCGTGCTGACAATCGGCACAAGAATGGTTTTCGCAGATGGAGCATACGTAGTAGTCCACATCTAGGGTCGCGAAACAGAAGTCACACGTAGGCTCTCCATCTGAATCCGACAAAAGGGACCAGTATTCACTTAGTATTGCCGCCCTTCTGACTGGCACCGCTGTAAGATTATCTGCTGGTCGACTATGTGGGCAGGAGTCAATGAGGCCTATCAGGCGAGAGCATCCAGGTACCAGAAGATTCGCTTCGTGATTGCGAATCAACGAGAACATAGCGTCGGTGAAGGCAAAGAAATATACCGAAGATATTGGTAGGGGCCAGTCATCACTACTGGCTCTAGCATTGGCGCCTTGTTGGATCTTCTGAGCAGTAACCCTCGCAGTCCGGCTTATGAATTGCAGAAGGCCGATCTGAGAGTCATCATTGGTTGAAATGTCTCCCTGAGGTCTTCTCCAAGGTTCCAAAATAGCAATCACAGCTGGGTGTCCAAGAGCCAGATCGAATGCGGAAAGGCCCTATTGACAAATGAGTGTCATGCTCTAGCAGTAATAAGCCGAGGGATGGGGGTCGCCGCATGCTTTTGCTCGGCGTGGCACTAGGAGACACACTACTGATGTGTTTCAAAGAAAGCCATCTCTAGCACTATCGTCAGGAGCACTTGGGGGGTAGAATACTTAGGTATGTGGGATTTATGCAAGACCTACCAATTCATCTCGCAGAAAAGGATTCGCTCCAGCTTTGAGGAGGTGATTCGCTACTCGGGCGCGCCCGGCGCAAACAGCCCACATCAATGGCGTTCGCAACAGCGCCCCAATCTTGTCGACCTGCGCGCCAGCTCTGAGTAAAATTCGAATGGTTCTGATAGAACCTGAATCGGCAGCCAGAGCTAGTGGAGTCATTTGCGTGTAAGAGGGCCCATCCGGCGATGCACCGGATGCTAACAAAAGTTCAGCAGCATCGGGCTCCGCACTCCATGCCGCAACGCAAAGAGGGTCGTGTCCATTCCAGTCCAATTGGTTGATAAGTTTGGTGTCCATCTTGAGGAGTTTCTCAAGGAGTTCTTGGTTCCCCCTAAACGCTGCGACATGAGCATATGATAGACCTCGAGAGCACTGAATGGTTATATCTTTAATCCCACGGGCGAGGAAAAGTTTAATGAGCTCCGGATAATTATTGCGACAGGCGAGAAACAAAGGCGTGTCTCCTTCATAATTTATAGGCTCTAGCTCGCATCCTACGTCCATGAGCCGGCATGTGAGTTCTCGGTGGCCTTGAGCAGCGACATAGTGGAGCGGTCGCCAATCTTCGTCGTCCATGACATCCACATCGGCTTTCCAGTCAAGGAGGATATTCGCTGCCTCATAGTTTTTCGAGGCCAGTGCCTCGATCAATGGACTGGGTCTGCTTGACTTCAGACCCTCTATGTCAGCTCCTTGTTTCAACAGGAACTGCACCATCTTTGAGTCTTTGCTTCGGACAGCACAGTGGAGTGGTGTATATCCGCCTGCTCCTGGTTCACTGATGACGTCTGAGCGGCAAAGAAACTCAACAAGCTTGATGTTACCAAGTATCACTACTTGGTGTATGGCAAGGTCTCCATTTTGAAACCTCCAAAGGCCTAGTTCTGGTTTCCATTTTGCCAGACACTCGGTAATTCCGGGGCTAACATTCGCGGATATCTGTAGTTACCCGAAGATCAGGTTTTGTTTTGTCAGCCTCCGAAACATTAGACTATTATACCGCATCCGTGATGTAATTGTGTAGATTTGAGTCAAACGTACTGTATCCTAAGTTAGCCGGGTGGCCATTTTCATTGAGAATAGGGGCATTATTTTGAAAACCTCAAAGCAGGCTGCTCACCACGAAATCAGTAATTAATGGGTGCATAAGAACTTACCCAGAGGTTCACAATTCTTCTGCCTCACCAGTACGCTCTCCGGAGCAAAACTTCGGACATAGCACTCCACAACTTTAACATTGTTCGTAAAGACAGCGTAGTGAAGCGGAGTTCGTCCATGCTGATTTTTTGTGAATGCCCCGACACCCAATGACATCAGCATTTGTGTATTCTCTGCACTCCATCCGAGGGATGAATGGTGCATGGCGTTGGATCCCTTGAAGTCAAAATGATGAGGGTCTGCCTTGAACTCGTCAACAAGCATTCGGGCCATGCTTGCGTGTCCCTTATTCGCAGCTACCAGTAGCGGTGTCAATCCAGAGTTGGTGGCTAACTCCACATCTGCACCTTCATCCAATAGTCTCTTCGCTGATTCAATACTGCCCATGGATGCCGCTGCAGAGAGTGCGGTAAACCCGCGATAATCTCTCCAATCCAACACCGTCTTACCGCCACCAAGATTAAGTATCTGGGAAATGATCTCTGGTTCGTCCCTTGCTGCTGCCTCGTGAAGTGCTGTGAGACCTGAAAGGCTGAGGATCTGGATGCTGGCTCCTGCACTGAGAAACAGGCGCACGGCGTCCCTTCTCCCATGCGTGACTGCAATAACCAAAGGAGTGAAGTTATATTCACGGGTGACTGCATGTTTATTTGCCCCCCGGCCGAGTAGAAACGAAATCATGCTTTCTGACCCAAATGCCGCGGCGCGATGAAGCGGTGTCGCCCCTTCCTGTGTTTTCCCTTCGATACGGGCGCCTCTGTCCAATAGGATCGCAGCCAACTCTTCTTTGCCGTTTGGCAGACCTGTGACGAAGTGTAACGGGGTGAACCCTTTGAAATCGCAGTAGCGAACATTTGCACCATGATCAAGTAGCATTTGCGTCGCCTCAAGATGGTTGAACTGGGCTGCTTTCATCAGAGGCGTCATTCCATCGTGATCCCTAGCGTTGGGGTCTGCCCCAGAACGAAGCAGCCTCTGCATCATATCTGTGTATCCATGATACGACGCCAAGTGAAGGCCCGTTGGTGTGGGCCTGGCGCCGTGCTGTCTGGTGGAGTGACCCAGGTCCAATAATACTACCAAAAGATCCGTCCAGTGTTGACGGATAAATGTGCCCACTAGCCATGATTTGCTCTTACATTGTCGAAAGGTGTGTCGGCTGGCATCACCAATTCGACTCACATGCTCCTCCACAATTCTGCTAGACATGACTTGATGCCCATTTTGTGATGCGTAGTCCAGAGGGCAGTTGCCGAACCCATCAATTTTATTGATATCAAGTTCTGTGATGGGGTAACGCAACAGCAGGTGATGTAACCCGAAGATAGACAGAATGTGTAACGGTGAAGTTCCGCAAGAAAACGGAAAAATTGAGACGCTGTCATCTCTTCGACTGGAGAAACGCATGTAAACTTGATGGATGAGGTCTCGGCGCTGTTGTAGCTCCAAGAGCTCGCAAATGCTGTCCTCAAGATTCGAATCGTGCCGTTCGAGCGCTTCTCTAAGGTGATCTCCCCAATAAACCGCAGCATACTCTAGAAAAGGATGCCGCTTAAGGGTCTCCTTCAAAGCATCTTCAGTCGACATGGGCCCTTCTGAAAAGGCGCCAAATTTGAGGTACGTGAGGCAATCGCCTCCAAGGATCTGGGCTGCATTGATTTGCAATTCCCGATAGCCTTCAAGCTCTTCCACGCTGCCGTCACCGAGCGCCCTCAAGAAATCTCCCAGTGAGGGATGAAGGAGCATGTAATGTCCATCTTTGAGGACGAGCAAGTCGGCACAGTCCTTTGTCAGGGGAACATTGCCATCTAATTTCTCGTCTTCTCCGATTGAAGTCATACCCTCTTCAATTGCCAAAGCCTCTAGAAGTTGAGCTTTAGAGAGAGGTCTCTTCGAGTTAGTGGCCCATAGGAGCGCCTTCAAAGCCAAATCCTTGATGGATGGCTCCGCGCTCATGATGCGCGTCATGGCATCTGTATACGCCCCGTGTAGGCCCCTAGGCATTCTTCGCGCAGCAATTTTCATTTTCTTGGCGGTTCTTTCTTGCTTGATAGAGTCGATAACGAGCGAGACCCAGAGAAACATCCCATCCGCTGAATACAGGAGACTGCCTTGTATCTCTTTCAGTGACGCAGAGTCACTGGTCATATTACCACTTCTGTCGTCGATGAAACGACTGATATCCTCTGTATTTGCGCCTGTGTCGACCTCGATGCTTGGGCAGCCGTCGGTGGCGTTAGTGATCGCCGGGTATCCAGGACGACTGAATATCAGAACATTTGCTGAAGGGCCTGAGATACTGAGAATGGCGAGACTTGCCAAGAAGCTGCAAAAAGTTTCGAACTCCAGGCTTGACATCCCACTGCACTCATCCAAGCCGTCAACCACGATAAATGATTTGCTAAACATTGGAATGATACTTCTGATTCCGTTTGTTATTGCCTCTCTGCTTGGCAGGTCCTCTCCTGCTCCGAAGCTAGCATGTGCCAACTCTGGAACATCCACGTCCATGGGAAGAAATCGGTATAATTGCTTGAGGATGCAGCCGAGAAGACCTGTGGAGTCATAACAATCTGCCGGCTCTGTACTCCGACCTGCTCTCCACTTCTCGGAGCTCTGCACCTGCTGAGAGCTGCAATAGACGTACGCAAGAGCGACCGTGTCTGGAGCTGATCTTGCGGGTTTCTGGCTGGCACCTTCGGCCACGGACATCCAGGCGCTATCGTCGGGATAGTTCGTGGGAACGGTCTTTTCTTGCCACATAGCCAGGGCCGATTCGTCTTCGGCAGCCCGCATTGTGAGATCTTCCTCCGTATCAGCAGTTCTTGGGACTGCAGTACTCTTGCCACGATGATCATTTTTGCTGTCGCCTGGTGCAGCGTTTTTTTCGCGGCAAATACCCCTCAATTCCTCGATGACCCTCGCGGCCAAATGCGATTTGCCGCTGCCGTGCTTTCCGTAAATCCAAAGAAGTGCTTCACAGGATTTTCTCTTCCACGATATGTACTTCTCGTGCTGCAAAACCCAAATTCCGGTTTCGTTCAGAGTCTTGGCCAGAATGCTGTTGTGAGTTGCTTGAAAAGAAAGCGGCGACAACCAAGCCAGAAGTTTGGATCGTCTCTCATCTTGAGTTTATGTCAGACCGTGCTGCATGTCATCACTTCGGTAACCACGTACCTTGATATTGCTGCAGCTGTCGCTCTTGACGCTCTCTTCCCTCTTGAAGCCGGCTACTCTCATTCTTCCGAACTGCTCCATAGGTCTCTAGCTGCATACGCAGTGCCATCATTTGACCTCCTTGCAAGTCCCCAAGCCTTTGCGCAGAGACGAGTTGAACTGTTCTGTCGAAGGTCCCAAGGCTTGTATCCAGAGACTGCTTCCATTCTCCGAAATCCTTGTCGAATGACTTCCAAAAAAGTCGGCTGGTAGACTTGTCTTTGCCTTTATCAGTAAAAAAGAACGTGAAAGCATAAGCACACGTTTGCAAGATTATATCAAATACGTCGACTAGTCCGGTTTGGATCTCCGTCGAGTCTGGTAAGGTAGTTCTGAACCTGTTAAGTTGACCCAGGATGCCCGTGGCCTTCGTAAGAAACTGCACAAGGGCTTCTTGGTACTTGACCACGCGCTTGGTCACGGATAGGGCCACGAAGACCCCTCCGAGGATGAGTCCTGCTGGTGGATATAATCCACTTAGAGCATCCGCCATCGGCCGACACATGTCCAGAAATTCGACCAACGGTTCGATCCATTTGGTGCCGCGGACCACTTTGCTGGTCTTCAGCTTGTCGTCGATGATACCCTCGACGGCCTTAGTATATGTGACGACGTCGTCTCTGGGGTCGCTTCTCAGGAACATCCTCCTTTGCTCGTCACTGAGCGTCATGACATGACCCGTCCATCGGGACACTACTTGCGGGGATCTGTTTGTTGAAGGCAGCAAGGTCAGCCAGGCCGTCTGATTTGCCTCCGAGGTCACGCGCATACTTACACGCGAATGGAATTGTTAGGTAACGAATCTACAGCTCCTGTGTCTTCATATGATGCGGAATTCCATGTGCCGGTACGAGATGGACGGACCAAAACCAGATCGCTCACAGAGTCTGTCTCTTGGAAGGCATCAGGCTTGGCCGTGTCTTTCTGGCGTGATGATGATGCATTGTACTCGGACGCCATAATGGCGAGCCTCCAATATAGAATCTGGTCCTGTTTGAAGAGCCTTGTGAGCCGCGCTGTGAAAGGAGGAGAAAACCCCGCTCTGTGAGGCTCTGCTGACAGCTCAACTTGAACAGAATCCTTGTCAGCGCGTGTTACCCACACCGCGGCCTGGGTGCAGGAAGAGTAACCAATCCGAACCTCGGAAACTAGTGGCAATGGTTGCGCATTTGAGATGTACCAGCTGAACACTGGAGTAGCTAAGAAAAGTGCTCTTGGCCGCCCAGAACCCACGGTCCAACAGCAGGTTGCGGCGTGGTCGGGTTTTCAAGATCAATTTGGGCTGGCTTATGATCATGAGAGCTATGAGCGCAGGTTTAAGTATATTAGTCAACCATGAATGCCGGAATCCATGTTTTGCCAGTGCAGTGTTGGGATTGACTCATCTGACGTTGTGTGTGAATGAGGCTGGCCCATTCCGAAGCCATCTTCGTCAATTTTAATACGTCTCCGATGAGTCTTGGCTCAGTCATTCCCAATAACTCTGTCCAGATATCAGATGCTGGAATTCGTGGTCGGTTTTCTTCAGTTCCTCAAATACAGCATCTGTCAATGCTGACGGGCCTGTGCTTGTGCCGACTTCCTGTTCACTGTCAGATTCTTGTGGACACATCCCACGTCATCAAAATTCTCGGTATTATACCAGAAGTCTCAGTACTTACATGCCCAAGAGGGGCAGGTTCCAAGATCGGTACCTCTTTTGATACAGCCAGTCCACCTACCCTCTTTATAGATGTTCGGATGGCGTTTAAAGATGTGATGTCTAGTTGCTCCGGCTAAGTTCCACTAGCAGAACCAAACCATTTAGGTCATATCAGAGGGCCCGTCGCCGAAGTCCGGCCACGGCTCGCTACCCAGCTGGCCTCACTTCTGTCCTATCACCGCTCGAACGATACGCTCGGCTTTCAAATGCCCCGGCACCCAGTCGCCGACTGGCTTGATGGCCCCAGTGTCCAGGTCAGCTTATATTCCGCCTTCGACCTAAAGCAAGAGGTAGCAGAGGAGGTCGGTCTCTAGTCCTGGGCTCCGTAAGGGGACTTAGATTTCCATGATGGAAGTCATTATGCTATGCGGGTTAAATAAGATGGGTATTCTCCTAGGAACAGCCAAGGCGCGCTCTCTAGCCGGCGCTGAGAAAGACATTTGGTACCTGAATCAAGGTTTAAGAAGAGAATAATTCTACTGAATTGCTAATATTATCTCCGAGAATCTAGTCGCATAACGTCCTTCAAGGTGCGAAAAAGAGATCTGGTTGCAAGAATCATTCGATAACAGGAAGTTTAAACGCAATCATCGTTCTCTTCCCCCGAGATACGACGTCTGGCCAAAACCGCTTGGATTTTATCACGTACTAGCCAGACAATTCGTGACGGGCTTGAGGACCTGAGGCGGGCATTTCGTATTTTTGGACCCAATCTTCGTGCAGTTCTCGCCTGTGGTATCCGCCAGATTGAGCGTCTTGCAACTCAAACGGATCGCTTCGGGTGAGCTGGTGGTGAGAATCTTGCAGCTCAAACGGATTGCTCTGAGTGGGTTGGTGGCGATCGTTTCCAGTCGGTAACTCTTTGTGTGAACTTGTGGCCGATGTGTCCGCCATTTCCGCGGCCACATAATCAGCTCTCCTCTTTCTTCTCCTCATCCAATACAACACAAAACCTCCGATTGCTCCAATTGCGGCAATGATAACACCGACTGCGATTCCTGCTGTGGCTCCGGTGCTCAACTTGTCCCGCTCCTCATCTGGGGCTGCAGTGCCTGAAGCAATGCCGGATGTTGTTGGTGCTGATCCCGTGGAATTGCTTTGCACATCTGTGTCTCCGGCCTGACACAACGTGGTAGACTCGTCGTTTTTAGTATCCAAAGCGCGGAGATCTTGCGGAGAATTTGAAGTCGAGTTTGCCGCCCACAATGTAAATTTTCCGACGTCGAGATTGACTGAGAGATAGGCTGCAGAGAAGAACAATGACCCAAATGCTGCCATATCAGTCTCCCTCACACCTTGTAGACAGTCGATAAGTAGGTCAGGCTCGTTTGTATCTTCTGCCACGATATCACCTTTTTCTTGGTCGATATAGGTATGTGGGACAACAAGAAGGTCATTGGATAGAGTAATCTTCAGGCCCGTGTCTAGCGTGATAAGAAGGTCGCCATCATAGCTGGTGATAATTAGTCTTGAAAGCCAAACTAAAGGGGAGATTGCAAGGCTGCGTGTATACTCACGGAGTAATGCCCGATGGATATCTAAGATTCCAGTAGTATAGGCCCAGACTGCGATCCATGGAGGAAATAGAGCTACCCGTTGCTTTCATAAAGTTGTTGAAATATGGAGTGAGTGGCATTCTCATAGCGGTTTTAATATTAGGGATCAGACAAACTGCCAGCGCACTTGATTGAGATTCCCCGAAGATGTTAGTTTCTGTACCATTCGCAAATCTGAGGGCCATGCCTTGGACAGTGACAACCAGTTTTGTTGGGCAAGGCGAGCTAGGCGGGCTCATAGTATGCTCTGAACTATCACCAGAGATCTTTGATGCATCGTAGCCACCAAGCACCAGCTGACCATTCACTTGATTTGATCCGCTCACAATACCATAGAAGAAAGACCAGGAGCGGGAGATAATTCTCCCTGAATTCTTCAGAACATTTAGCATCGATGAGTTGGCGCCAAGTCCAATAGCCATAAGAGGATAATACGCCTCCTCTCCCCAGTCGCTCTTAGGCATGGCTAGTGGGAATTCAAGCAAAGTGGCATTCTCGTTCAGAGTCAACTTGTCGGCCCAATAGTCCATTTCTGGGTACGCCGGCTCAGTAATATTCCGTAGATCGACTGGGTGTGACTCTGCAGATACATTCGTTTGGGTTGTTGAAGAATCGAAGTCGTAGGCACCCCCGCGGAAGGTGATGCAGGCAGCATCGCTCCACGCATCTTCACCTCGGAGTACACAGTGTCCATCGGTTCCATATAGCATTGTGTTATTCAAAGGCCTATTTACTGTATCGTCAGACCGCAATCGTGGGTGACATTTGTAACCTATACTGCCTCGGTGTAAAAGGGAGCTCACCAATCCGGCAGAAAAGCAAAGTTCTGCTTCGGAGTTCCGACTGAGAGTTCCACTCCCCATTGTATTTTGCCATTGGATAATGTGACGTTGCCGATCTCGGCCGCGATGGGAGAAGGAGCACAAGCAGAATCGGCGAGAACCAAGGCAATTTGAAGTACGAGGAGCGGTAGAATCTGGGCCATCTTGGTGCTCGTGTCCTTCATAAGGGATCCGGGAGCAGTTCGAGACGATCAGGTATGAAATTGGAAGAAAGAAGAGAACAATTTCCATCCAAACTCTGCCTCCCCAAGGCCAGAATGCCAGAGTGCGTCTCAGAAAGGGTGTGTGAAGAACATCTTGGAGCCCTCTGGGCAGTCATATGAAACACATGGTCACCAACTTTATCTGACATCCATCCCATTGCATTAGCGAGCAGGAATACTGGGGAAATTATTTCTTGGGTGCAGACGGACCGGACGCCGACTGGCTGCATTGTTGGGTGGGCGGCAAAGGGGCAACACAGGGGCTCCACTGCGCCGCAATTACCAACAACCAACAGCCATTTTCAACTTCAGCTCAGAAGTCTTTGGCATCACCAGCGGGGCGGCGGGCGATTGATTGGGCCTCTACCGTAGAACCCTCACCAGGGGGCGCTTAACGAGGATAGAAATATGGGTCCTGTGAACGTCTGTGGATGAGCTTCCACCATCAAATTCACAAATTTACCTGCTGGTTGAGCAGGGTAGAACCAACATGCATAACAGCCGTGGGTAATGCGAGGCGCGATTCCAGATACGGATATGCGACGTGCTCAGCTCCACCCCACCCAGAAGAGACCGGATACCTCGCCAACACTACCGAAATTTGGGTTTTCTCCCCAACAGCTCCGTCACTTCGACCCGGCGACAACAAAGGTGCCACTGAGGTTTGTCAGCCAATGCCCAGCTTTAAATCGCCAGTAGCCCCATAATGTTGATAGTTATTATAATCTTTGTGTTGCAGAAGTCTCCGAAACAGTTATGTCTTGATATGGATCTAAATATTGCACCAACACACGCCTTCACGCGCGCCAATGGCGGCTAACCAGTACCTAGGTATCAATAGCAACTTCATTTCGGCCGGAGCGGAAGCAGCAATGCTCTTGTTGCTATCCTAAATCAGTTTCCTTGAAAGTGCCGCCACGGCTAAGCTTCTTCAGTGTCTCTCTTGGTGTCAAGATTCACGGGAGATATCATTATTGAATTCGCCACTGTTCTCACCGTTCTGGTTCCCAAATCTGAGTATATCAGACCAGATGTGACGATTGACAAGAACCCCGGAGCTCTGCAACTCGACGACACCCAGTCCGACGTCACAATAAACTCGCTGCTGGGCAACTCGGATGACGTTATCAAGATCGAACGCTATTTCTTCTCCGGAGCTTATATCATGTTCAACTACGGTTCCGGACGGTCCACCGTATGGCCTGCCAACCAGAATGCGACCCAGGATCTTCTTGTTGTCGGCGCCACAGGCGCGGAGCTTGGCACTCCCTGCTTATCCACTGAGAACGTCACTAAAATAGCTAGCGACTCACCTGGTAATTCAGCGAAACGGACACAAGCACAAGAAGCACAAGCAATGCGGAAGTCTGACTCATCTGGAAGCTCCTCCGCCTCTGCGAATGCCGTCGCTGCGGCGTTGTTGGCGGTGTCCCGATCGCCTCACCTCCCAGGGCTAGCACATTACGGGAACAGCACTCAGAAGCGGTCAACCATGTACAAAGGCATCTCATACAAAAGCCTTCGAGTATTCGCATCATACTATAGCGTAGAGTGCTTCCAGTATCGTTTCCCTGTGTCTCAGGACCTTGGTCATCATTCAGTAATTTTTCATTTTACCTAGGTATGTATCCTGTGGGCGGCGTGCCTTCCCCAATCTCGAGAGAAGAACTGTAATCTTTCTTCCGTGTCAATTCCGCGCAGCTCGTAGTCGCCATACACCCACCACACAGCGCTGTATAAGAGGCCTAGGAGCAGGACACAGAACATAGTCGCCGTGCCCAACTACACCTAGCATCTGTCTATCATGTACTAAGGAACCCGATAAACCTAGCGCCAGGCTGGCATACTCCATGCTTGTTAAGCCCTAGATGCCCTGCAGCTGAACTTCAACTTGGCCAGATTCCAAAGCTTTCATTTGCGATCATTTTGATTGAAAATTTCTAATCGCGTTCTGGCATAGTGATCATGATAAGCTCATATTGGGATTCAAAGTGAAGCTCACGTTTTGCATACGTGGCTGATATGAATCATCAAGACATTGCGTTTTTGTATTGGTATGCTGCTGACAAACCTCTTTGTGGTAGATAGTTTTACGTGTTCAACAAGATAGATCGCAAACTCCTTCCACTTTTCACACTAAATCTGGGGAAAGGATCATTCTTAATCTTAATTGTCGGACAGTTTCGGGTCCCCCCGCAGACTACTAGTAGTAAGGTGGGAAGCCGGGCGGGCGCATCATGAGTCAAATGGTGCAATGCGCCCGGACTCCCTTAAAGTGAGTCATTTGCAGGAACATGAAGAGTAGGACCATGTAAGTGTGTGTAGCCTCAGACCTCGACCATCTGAAGACGAGTCTGAAAAGCCAGACATTACTCTAGTTAGCTCTTTATTCACGTCGTCTTCGTTCTCAAGACCATCATGGGCTCTGTGGTGGATACCGCGACTTTTAGCAAGGACCAGCTGTCGGAATATTTCGATCACATCAAGCTGCCTCAAAAATACCGGCAGGAAAATGTGCCTCGCGACCTTTCGCTGTTGACCGCCTTACACATCCACCAGATTGCCGCGATCCCATACGATAACATGTTACTGCATTATTCCCAACACAAGACCGTCGACCTGAACCCTCAATCACTGTTCACAAAATTCGTTGAAAATGGGCGCAACCGCGGCGGGTATTGCATGGAGGGATCCCTCTTCTTCATGCACGTCCTACGCAGCCTGGGCTTCGAGGCATACCCGACAGGAGTTAGGATCCGACTGCGTGAGGACGGCATACCAAAGGGCGAGTTTGTGGGCATGACCCACATGGTTCTCATTATCGAGCTTCCGGACGAGGAGGGGTGCGACAAGTACGTCTGCGACGTCGCGTTCGGCGGTGATGGGCCGACTGCGCCGATGCCGCTGAAGGCCGGGCCAATTACCAAGAACCTCGGGACACAAGAAGTCCGCTTCGTGCGCGAGCGTGTCCCGGGATCACTGAGGCACGAATTCTGGGTCTACCAGTACCGGAACTCGGCTACCAAGCCATGGAACTCGTTCTACGCTTTCAACGACACGGAGTTCCTTGAGGCTGATTTCAATGTGATCAACTTTTTCACCAGCAAGTCAGGGAGCTTCCAAAACTTCACAGTCGTGCTCGTCAAGTTCTTGCTGGGCCAAGACGATGAGACTGGAGAGGGCAAGATCGTTGGCAAGGTAATGCTGGTCAACGGCGCTGTCAAGAGGAACATGGGTGGCAAGACGGAGGTCGTCCAGGTATGCACTACTGAGGCTGACCGTGTGAGCGCACTCAAAACTTGGTTTGGGATCACCTTGACGGATGAAGAAGTTGCCGGAATCAAGGGATCTGCGACTGAGCTGAAAGAGGTTGAAGTCATAGCTGCGTGAAGTTGAGCCTAATGCAACTTGAAGGGGACGAACGCCGGCATATACAGCTAGAATATAGATGGTCGAACCACAAGTATATGTATAGACTTCAATGTTATAGGATGCGAGATAATGAGTCTGACCACCCAAAAAGCCTTGCTGTGTGCCTGCTGTAGTCCAGGCACCACGGCGCCACCTATGCACAACCCGAGAGTGGTGAAACACCAAGAGCAAACGCATGCAGGCCCAACATGTAGCTCCACCAATCCGAGCTCATCTGACGGCACACTACCGAAACCCGCGGAAAGGCTCTCCGACTGCTTTCCCTTTGCCGTCAAACTTGACGCCTTCTTCTCTCAGTAACCTCCGCTTCTCGGAAGCATGCTGCCCATCCTCGCCCCACTGACCACCGAACCCTCCTATCGTCCCGTCGCTTGCCAAGACTCGGTGGCATGGCACCACGGGCGCGAATGGGTTGTTTCGCATCGCGCTGCCCACTGCCCTGGCGGACGACTTGTGCAATGTCCCACTGATATGGTCTGCCAGTGCCTGGTAGGTTGTGTAGCGGCCGCGTGGGACTTGTGTGAGAAGTGCTAAGATGCTTTTCCGGAAGGGAGTGAGTTCGGACGACGAATTGATCAGGTTGATCATCTCGGATGATGTTCGACTTTGCTCTTCGCTTCCATGGATAATGATGTCTTTTACTTTTTCTGACTTCGCTCCGTCCGATGGCTGAAAGTAAGAAGAGACTTTGCGGGTTGCCTGCTTCTTGCGTTCTTGCATACTCTCGTCGCCCAGCTCACTCTTTCTCTTCTTCTGAGCAGCTGCAGGCTCCAGCTTGATTTGACTCTTCTTGCCCCTCAATGCGAGACTTCTCTCATCTAGTGCCACAAGATCTGCTTCACCTTTTGATAACTTCTGCCCGAGCGCAATGGCAGAGTCCAATTGCTCCCGGCTCATATGCTTGTACGCTGGGCTTTTCAAAACCTGATTCCACGGGCGATCCCTACCGACGGCGTTATCAAGGATGATGCGCGCGAAACAATGGTCCAGCTGGACCGGCCATTTCGGCTGTGCGGCATCTTTGGCTTTGGCCAGGCCCGGCAACTGGGTGCGGTAGAGATGGTTCCATTGCTCGCGCAGATCCTCTAGTGATGGCATTGCCCGTCCGCTGAGCCGAAGTCGACTAGAAGATGAGAGCATTAATTGTGGGATTTTACCCACGACGTGGAGGGGTTTCCAATTATAAGGGCGATATTGAAGATGCATGTAGTGATTGGTGAGCCGGAATCCAGCCAAGGTGTGGGAGATCAAATGAACCCAGATTGCGGTTTCAGTAGCGCGTGCTGCTGCCTCCATATGGAGTGGAGTGATGCTGTCATCAGGTCTTAGCGGTGGCTTTGACAACCCGGGTTGCCCCTTGCAGATCTCTCGGAGGTTTTTGAAGCATAACCGCCGATGCGAACTCGCCCACGGAATCGGATGGCTACCCATTTGCCATTTTATTGGTAGTTTAGACTTGATGAACCATGTCTGTAATTGCAACCGTAAACCCAGTTTGCGTTGTGTTAGAATACAGAGCATGTTCCAAGTCGATGAAGTAGTCGCAATGTTTCAAGTCTGAACCTGCGTTATTACGATCACATTATACCACGCCTTGGTTTTCTCAAGAGCTGGTGGAGCCAGAATAGTAAGTGAAACAACATGCCATGCCATTCAAGACTCGGGAGCGTTAGTGGACCTGGCATTATCATCACTTTCGGTCCCAAAGGCGGCCCCGTAGTAATTCTTGAATCTGCATTTTGAACTTCTGATATATTTAACGATCCTGTAGGGGCTCAGGTGGGAGGCCCAGGGTCGCTATGCGCGCTGCAAGTGATGAATGACATCGCCTTTCTCAGCGGCTTTTACAAAGCTTTTTTTCTTGGAGGAAGCATGCCCATCACAATCCCTTCCAGGTGCCACCAGTATGAATGTGAACTACCCAGATCACGAGACCATGACGTGCATATGTTGAACCGGTTGCTTGTAAGGAAGGCAGCCAATGAAGAAGAAGTTCTGCATTTATGAGTTGGAGCACCAGATCATGGAACCTGAAGTAGCGTATATCTGAGTGACCGGGAGCTGAAGCCAGGAGCCGTGAGTGTCTCAAAGGAGAAAGTCAATCGTAATGTGGCGGGCTCTTCCCTTAGCTGCCATTCGTAGTTGTACGACCACCTGGACACAAAGACCAGCCGGTCAACCGTGTTATGACTAGTCTTAAAACTATCGCATCTCCTCTCGAGCACAAGAAGACCTAGTCAGCTACCAAGGGGGACGAGAAACAAGGACCAAATGCTCCAATCTTCATCTCACGTGAACCCGTGAGGCCATGGCTTCGAACTACTATGGCCCATAACGAAGATGACAGACAATTAGCTACACGGCTCCGAGAACCACACTTCCATATGGCAGTACATATCAGCGCAATGCACAGGAATATGGCGATTAAGATATCTTGCAAATCAAGAGACCAATTGTAGGCGACACGATACCGAAGCAGATCTTTCTCTTTGTATCCGGCGGTATCCAAGACCAGCCCGGCATGTTCCTTAAGATGCACGAATCCCGAACCAACGAACTTGCTTACCAATGTCCGTGATGAAGGACGAGAAACCCACCGGCAAGTAAGGTGACAATGCCCGGCGAGTGCCGTGTAGATCAGACTCCGTGCCAAGGAAAAGTGTGGCTTCGACTTCGGCGCGACCGGTAACCGTAGTATGGCGCGGTTTATTAGGCATGTGATGGATGCAACCAAGGTGCAGCTCTTGGAAGCCGCCTACGGACCGTTGCAAGGCGTTTCCAACAACCCGGGTTACAGAAGAATGCAGTAATACCCTAGGGTAGCCATCCCAACGTCGGCAGTAGGTCGAGGAGTCATGGAGTGCAGTCACTTCTAGATGATGTTGAAGCTGTTCCGGGCGACATATCCGCTGCTAGGCGTGCTAATAAGGGCGATAGGAAACATGACAGCAATTCATGAGCTGGGCTGATACTGGTATGCACGACTCGCAGACGATAGCAATAGGCCATCTTACGACAAGTTACCTAAACCAGTAATTCCGCTAATGTGGACGGCGTCTCGAGCGTTCATTGTTATTGATATCCAGCCAAGATCGAGATCTCTCGCGGCCAACCGGTGGCGCAGACTTCAGGCCAACTCTGTATCTTCGGACTCTCCCGTTGCGTTCGTCAAGTGGTTTGCGCACAGGCAGGTGCCGTCCGATCTCCGCGCCGTCGCCCAAACCGTCCCGTCAGCGAGGCCAAACCATACGCAGGATTGACAGCCGAGTGCGCGCGCTTTGACAGGCCACCAGGCCCTTAGTGCTGTGTGTGTGTGAGAATGAACCATGACGACTATCGTATTTGTCGTGGCATCAATCCTGCCGTGTGCCTGGGCCTCCCCGCTCTATTGCTGAGCTTGACCTTCGTTGGTGTGCTCGCTTGGGTAGCAGTGGAAAGGAGTGACCAGGAATCACCTGGCCCGCTATCAAGACGCCGAACGCCTCTAGAAGGGTGGTGGCGATGCAACGTTGGCATATGTTGCAACTGCATAGGGCCCCTAGTCTGAAGCTTAATGAGCCCGGATAACCTTGGAAAATAGAAGGACCCCAAGGAAGCTTCGATAGCAGCAGCACATATGCTTCTATTGTCAGAGGTGCCCGTAACGTCCAGACGTGTAGAGTCGCAGCTGAAGTATAAAGCAAAAAGGACTCGCACAGGTGCAGCAGGCCGGGCCGGACGACGTCGCCTTTAGGTTTGTTTAGAGCCTAGGCCCCGACGATCCATTTGCTGGGGCGACCCACGTCCCCCGCGCTACTGACCAAAGCCCAGGCTGCTGGTCCGGCGCCCCAACAAAGTCCTGTCCTGTTTCAGTCCGGGCTCCACTGCTACCCTGCTGCCGCTTGTCAGCTGGGGGTGGTGATTGACATGCACAAGCAGACGGCTAAGGCAGACGAGGGTGCAGGATGGATGGGGGGCAAGGGGGGAAAGGAACCCTTGCCCCGAGCGGCAGCTGGGCGAGTGAAGAACACTTGAGCGTTCACAAGCGGGCGGGCGATGGGGTGGGTTGGACTGGGTCGAGGAACGGCCGCTTATCCCATCCCAGACTGGGAGTTTCGTTGCGCGAAGCGAGTGCCGGCTAAACCGTTTCCCTTGCTTAGACCGGTCTGTAGTTGAGTGGCATGTGCTCCTGGTGGCGTCCGGCCCTGCGTATTATAGTACCAGACAGAGGGAGAGAGAGAGAGAGAGTGTGTGTGTGTGTGACCGGCACACGGTCTGACAGTGCATGTGCAGTGTGGCTTTCCGGTTTTGACGGACACTCGGGGTGGCAGCTCTTAAAACCTGCAGATCGCTCCTCTTCAACTGCTGCTCATGCACGCCCTCCTTGCGTTTAAATCTCCGGCTCTCGACATCCTTTCCTATTCCCGTCCCCCGGTCCCAAGGATTGATTGTTAAATTAATCCCCCCCCAGTTCGCCCAGGCCGTCTTGCAGCGGCGCCAAATCCTCCTGCCATATTGGGCCCGTCCCTTTTGTTTTTTTAAACTGCGGAGAATTTCTCTCATAATTACCAGAGATCTCCTCGGCTCCACCCGAGCAGGCCCAGTCTCTGATATTTCCGTCTCCATGGTGTGTCTACACCACCACAGTGATGTCGTCATCGTCGTCGTCGTCGTCGGTTTTCGATCTTCTCGGCGAGGCCGATAATCTGAACGAGCCCGAGCCGGTTCTGAATCGCCAGCCAGCCGTCTATGGCATGATCTTTTCGTTTCTCATCCTCTCGACGCTCTGTGCCATCTGGCGGCTATGGATCCGGTTGTTCATCACTCGCCTGCCTGGTTGGGATGATGTCTTCGTTGTGTTGGCCGTGCTGTCCAATATTGGCCAAGGTGTGGGTTTATATCTAGCATGCGAGCGTGGTCTGGGCCGACATTTCCTCTTGCTCGGAATCGACGGCATGCGGGAGTTCATTCGCACCTTTTACATCGCAAATGGCACATATCCCATGTGTAGCACATTCATCAAGCTTGCTCTTTTGTTCCAGTATCTGCGACTCTTCAAGAAGGGGACGAGATTGCACATCCTCACGGTCGTCACTATCATCGTGGTTTGTGCGTGGGGCCTGGCCTTTTCATTCCTATCCTGGGTCCCGTCCATACCCATAAAGGCATATTGGGATTGGAATATTCCCGACTCTCAGGTCACACGATACGGATTTGGTTCGCACGACGCGGACACATTCGTGGCGACATATCTCACCCACGCCGCAACCAATGTCGCCCTCGATCTCATTATATTTACAATCCCTATCCCCTTATATATGGAGAAGGGGATTCAAATTCAAACACGAACACGATGGGCGCTGTGCGGCCTATTCGTCCTCGGCGCAATGTGAGTAACTAGCTGGCGTGGCAGATATGCCTCATCCTGACCAAGCAGTTCTAACCGAAAAGGCAGTGTCAACGTCTGCTCCATCTGCAGGCTGGTATCCATGGTAAATAACCGGGCAGCGACGTATCCCACCTTGGATCCAAGCTGGTATGGGTGCGTACCGGCTGTTTTGTCAGTACTCGAGGTGAATCTGGCGACGATCTGTGCATCACTTCCAGTATTCTGGCCCGTCATAAAGGAGAACCTAGGCAGGATCCTGGTGACCCGAGAGGTCGACGTTACGCGCGAGACGCGCGATTTCAGTACCATCAACAACAACCAGTGGGAGGACAGCGACACGTACGCACTGGAGGCTGTCCCTTCGCACAAGCTTCAATATGACCAGAGGTACATGTTGGGGCATATTGATCCGCTCCAGGGGGAGAAGCCGACAACGACAACTGTCATGGCCATGAACCAGCAGCCCAACAACGGCACGACTGTGATGAAAAGACCACTTGACCTGGGCATGAATTTCACTTCGAGCCTAACAGGTCTCGGGCTGCACAGGCCGGTTGTGGAAAAGAGAGAAAGCAAAGAAATTCTGTTAGATTCATAACAGTCTGAAAACAAATGCGAAACATACATTATATCTAGCAAACAAATACAAAATAAATATCAATAATCCATGGAGAGTGGGACTATGACTATGTATCATATCAATATGGTGATACTGGTCAAAGTGCTGTTTTAGATGAGTTTCGGTCAAGCGCCACAAAAGGTGCCGATATAGTTGTCCCGGCTTACCATAACACCGGCACAGCTTTAGCGAGGGAGCTAAACAAAACCGCGCCGCGTCAGAGATGCGCAAACCGTATGCCTAGATATTTATGAGTTGCCTAGCTTCGTAAGACGTGAGATTGGAAATTGACACCTGTCCAGAGCTGTCGGCTGACGGCGCAACTGTCCAGGTGTTTCCAAAGGATTTCCAGGGTCATGGGGTCCCGAAATTGCACCCCATGGGGGCAGAGACCCAATCAATACCCCTGTACAAGTTTTTGTTCCCGCAGATAAGACATTTGTGCCACAGAAGGAACAGGATCAGCATCGTTGTTGAGGCGGGAGCAGGCTGCAAGTTTTTGCATTTCCTACCGCTCAGTGTATATTGACCGTATCTGACCTCACTCGTCGTGTCAAGTTATATAACGTCACAGCTGGTTGCCTTCACTTTGATTCATGGGCGCAGGCAGGCACGAGTCTGAGAAAGATAATTAAAACCGACAGCTACAGCTCCCATCCTACTGCACCCTGGGCTGCTCCTGGATCCGAGTCTCTGTCGCAGATCTCCGTCTACACCGTCAACATGCCCGACTACGTCATCCAAGGCTGCACGATCCAAGACAGCGCAGATGTAGCCCGCAACAACATGTCGTCGTTCTGGCAGGATCCGAACTGGCGCATCGTCTGGAAGCATTCGACCCTGCCGAAAGTCATCGAGGCGTGCACTGCCCGCTCGCCGCGGTAAGCAATTATCATACGAAGAAGTCATGAGCAACGCAAGAATGAAAGAAGTTGTTTCATGTTGCAGAGTTGGAGACGGGCCACATGGTTGGCCACAGTGCAGTCTCCAACCTGCAACCCCACACTTGCATAATTGGGATGGAATCAAGCGTTTGTTTTCTTTTTAGCTGACCACAAGTAACACAGCAACCTCCTCAAGGACCGCGCGCTCCTCCGCCATTTCAAAGCCGTCGACCCGGTGACGGGAGAGTTCCTCGGTTACGCCCGCTGGAAACTTCCTCCCGGATACCAAAACAAAGACGATGGCAGCCCCACATGGTCTGAAGGCCTTGTTCCGGACGTCACCACGGAGGAGAGGGCGAAGATCGAGGAGGTGGCGGATGCGGCGGACTGGGAACCGGATACCGAGTCGGATGATCTGGACGCACCCATCACGAGGAGGAAGATCGAGTATCTGGCGAGGAAGGAGTATCTTTGTAAGTGTCTTCGAACTACACACCCTGCTATACTTGACGTTCAGCCTTGAAATAATTGGGTCCACCGCTAACGAATTCGTGTCCTAAAGTACTGGACTTCTTTGCCGTGCATCCGGAAAACCAGGGAAAGGGCGTGGGAACGGCCTTGCTCAAACACGGCATCGAGAAGGCGCGAGAGATGAACATGGACATCTTTGTCCTGGGAATGGCAGGGGGTTTCCGAATCTACAAGCGCATGGGGTTCAAGATGATGGAGACGGTGGTCCAGGACGCCACACGTTACGGTGGCAACGACAACTATGCTTTTCAGTTCTTGGAGTATGAGATCAAGAAGGTGGACTAGAGATGCCTCTTAAAACCTTTTCTCAACCTTAGGAGGGCTAATGACTTTACTGCTTCTTCTGCGGATTTCGGTAGTCTTGCACTGTAGTTGCTGCGTAAAGCTTAATGGTTCAGTTGATGGGGGTTGCGTGCACAAAGATACCCTAGGGTAGATGTGCGAGTGAAGACACATGATGTAAAATAATGGATGCTACCATCATCTTGCAACACTGAGCCCCATTTTCCTTCTATTGTGTCTGTCAACTCCCCAGCCCCCCCTTTTTTCTTGATTTTTGATGTTGGCCTCTTATAAATATCTTCTTGTCTTCTTTTCGAGGGCATGGTATCAGTACATCTTCAAGTTGTGCACCCGGCACAATGTCAGTTTCCAGCCTAATCTGTCTATCCCTACAACCGCTTCCTTACGTTCCTTCCACAAATTAAGCTCATTTGGTGACCAATTGCATGGCGCAGCTGTGCTGTAAGCTAGGCCCATTCCGTATGATATGCAGACACTACAAAGTTGTACATGTTTCAAGAGAAGGCTGGTGCCTGGTCTCTCTGTCTGTCAGCTATCTGTCAATTCATCGGACTATTGTATCTCAAAGAAGAGGAGATGCCTGTACCAATGCGGCTCGAGGAGGCTTCTTCTGCTAGGCCCCAGCATGACCAAAGTCTCAATGTAGAGGCCTCAGCCAGACTTGCCACCTTTCCCACTGAGATTCTTGAACTCATTTTCAGCAGCTTCTGCCTCCACTGCCGTTACACCTCCAAGCCTGATGCCGATGTCACAGTTACGGACGCCTCGTCGCCGCTGGACGCCTACTGGCACGGCCAGCAGCACCCGCAGATACCTGACGAGCCCTCCTGGTACTCGCTGGACCGCCAAGTGCTCTTCTCGCTGTGCCTGGTGTGAAGATGCTTCCGCGACATAGCCCAGCCCATCTTGTATCACGAGTTCGCCCTCGGCGCTGGTGACTCGTGGCGCTCGACCCGCTACGCGTGGGATGGCCGTCTGTCGGCCTGGGCCAGACTACCATAGTAAGTCCGCTTTTCGTAGCTTACTGTGGCTTCTCGACGTTGATGCTCGCCGAGCTTCTTGCACAAGAGAATGGTATATCCTTGCGCATGACCGAATAACATGTTTCAATAGTGGGTGAATCCGGTCGTGTTAGGCCCTCCGACCCCATCAATCTCCTCGGGCTCCCAAAGAACAAGTACAAGTCGTTACACCTTCAGAACGAAACACTAAGATCGCTACACCTCGACTTCCGGAATGGGTACAACTTCACCATTGACGAGCCAATACCCAGTCTCGAGGGTTTTACCGCCCTCGAGAATTTCTTCCTTAATCCGGAAATGATATTCCCACCCGTATACGCCGCCGACGAACGACTGGCTCCCGCCCAACTCACGCAGCGGCTGCCTGGCACGATCGTTACCCTGCAGCTGGCCGGTAAGCTTGGTAGTAAGCGCCGCCCGTGGCTGACGAGGGCGCTGCTTGGTCTCGCTCAGACTGTCTCAGAGGGTGCGTTTGTGCATCTGAGGGAGGTCAGCTGTGACGTGGCGGAAGAAGACTTGGCTGGCGATGAGGAGCAGGAGGCAGCACGGCTTTTCGAGACCGCTGGGGTGCGCTCCGGGTATAGGGATTGGCCACTGAGCAGGGCTCCGCTTGAGATGGCCGATGTTTCATCGTCGCTGGAATAGGGTGGCTGAGTGCAAATGCCGCTGGCTCCTGGTGATGAGGAAGATGAGGTCTGAGGAAGTCTTGGGAGTTGTTAGATGTGCATTTGACTACTCTTTCGTTTTTCCGTCATGTTGGCATGCGCAACATCGATTGAATCATGCATTTGATGAATTTCGACGGAGGGCTATTGTATGCCGCAGTGAGATCATGTCAAAAGGAGACGGGGAGTGGACTCCGTCCCCTTTTTGAAGCAGTGACGGAGCAATGTTCAATGCACTCCGGTACGGGAGGCGAAACTTGATTTTTGTTTACTGGTGCCCCATATTGGCTCCTGATACAAACACCGCCGCTGTCAATGCGTCCCAGTCAGGGCGTCTCTCTACCCTGATGACCAAGTCTCCGGTTCAAAGACAGGCCAATGTCCTCCCATTTACTCAGCGACATTTCCCCTCCAGGACGACCGCCTCTGAAGTGCAGAGAGACGTAAACACGCCCAAAGTTCTGCCGGGATGGACCTAACCGCCAATGTTCGGCGCGCAGCCATCGCAGTATGACTGGCTGAAGCAAGCGGCAGCACAGCTGAAAACAGGTATAACACTTAGCCAGTGAAACAATATACAAAACATGGACTAGTTCCAGGTGTAAAATCGCCAAAGGGTCCAAATGGCGGAGGGGATTGGATGGCGGGGCAACGACAGACAGGAAGCAGAACTTACAATGGCCACAGCAGGAGCATGGGGGTACACGCCTTCAGGCAGAGCTTGCAGTGGGAGCAGTCAATCTTGTCCGAGACGGCGGGGGCGTTGGAGTGTGACTTGTGGATGCTGGGGCTGGTGGCCGTGTCGGCGGTGAAGTAGACGAGGTCGTTGATGTCGATGCCAGACTGGGCGAGGAGCTCGCTCTGGACGGCAAAGTCGACACCGGCGGTGTTGGGGGTGCCCCGAGCGAAGGCAGCGGGGTCGGGAGCCCAGATGCCGTGGGAGGCGAGGACGTCGGTCGCGTTGGTGCTCATCTCGAGGACGAGGGTGGGCACGTTTGGCGGCGGCACAGCTGCGGCGAGGATGGCTGCCACGAGGGCAGAGATGACCAGCATGAAGTTCATGGTTGGCTTGGATGAGTTGATGGTGAGAAGAGTGTTTTGATGGATTGAAAGTCTTCTTTGTGATGTAGGTGAGAAGGCTTGATGTGGTAGATGGAAGGATGGCAGGTTGTTGTGTTTTTTGGATGGTTGTTGATTGTTCCAAATTTGGAGGGAAGCAGACTTGGGTTTAAATTGGAAACAACGACCGTAGGCGTATTCACTTTCATCCAATCAACCCAAGTTGCCAGGGCCCTTCACTCCAGACTGGACACCTCAACTGTGATGCATGGCAAACGCTCGAGTGAGAGTTTGCAGTCCATGACCGCGCCGGAAGCAAGACACTGGACTTCCAGGACCTACGCAGGTAATCTATCTTTTTCATCCTCTTGCCTACGGAGCTGACAACCACTCGAGCAGCTGACGCTGTATCACTCTCAAGGTTGGGTCATGTTCAAATTGCAGAAAAGTCACAACATTCTCCATGTACACTCTTGTCACGGCTCGTAAATATCAGATTCAACGACATTGCCCCTGTTTGAAATGGCAGCCGAACACCACTCATTCTCAAAATCGAATGGGGTAGTCTGCAGATGCCCAGGTGGTCTAACTGAATGCGAGGAGCCTTTGACCATTTCATCCAGCCGCTCATACACATGCAGCAATCACAGGGCTTCCTCCAAGATCGTCAAAGACCCACATTTGACTGGATAACGCCGTCTACGAGGTCTGCAATTTCAACAACCGGCGCACCCGAACCAATGCTGCACATGCGCTTCGCAATGTTGGACCTCGAAGTGTCGCCAGGTCATGCCAATGTCGTTGTTTGACGATTCTGAAGCACACGACCTCCTTCAAGACAGCCAATGACCGGCAGTAAGACGATTACATAAAAGAGCCAGGAGGGGTGTTTCGTCTACTTCAGGACCTCATCGTGGGTCTTGCAATGAGCGGCCTATCAGAACGTGCTGTCCATGTCCTATCCTCACCTCTACTGCAAACGACAAAAAGTCCCCTGCAAACACTTTCATATGCGGCTCGAGCTTACGTGCGCGACCCACAGATCTCGAGGCTTCGGCGTGAGATGCCAAGCAAATCTGGCAGTCGGATGGCCAGTCGACAAATGAGCTTCCCAGATAGGCCGGGTCGGCTCGCCCGCGGTCGCTGCTCTCGACGATCTATGCGGCTCCTTGTGGGCCAGGTCCCATAGCAGACCTGGTGAATCAACCCATCGGCCAGCTGTAACAGGCAAGACTGTAAGCTCACCCCCGTCCCTTCCGCCGAGGCAACCTCAGGGAATATTCCAAGTTGCAGTCACCAACCATGCGGAAAGTAACCTTCGTCGGCCCGCAAAAGCTCATTCGGCTCGTGTATCGCTCGCCATAGGTGGCTGCCTTTTGGGGCTTGCCGACCCCTCATGGCGCCGAAACCTTGAGTGGCAGAGGCAATCATGTGAGCTTGTCGCTGTCTATATAAGTTGAGGGCAGCTCGACATTTTCCAACGGGGTTCAATGCTATTCATGCACATCAAGCACCTCTTTGAACACTGCTCGAACCTCGATAGAACGCCCTAGGCCATCGCAACATGACAGTCACTGCTTCCAATGGACTTGTGTCCGCGACAGCGGTCAGGAATGCGACGATCAGCGATGTGAAAGAAGGCATGGACCAGCTCAACAAGGCAGTTCAAAACTTTTGCTGCAGCAGCAACGGCGATGCTGGTGATGTGGCAGACAAGGCACAGCGCCAGAAGATCATCGAGGCCGCGCAGAGCGTCCTGAACGCCGTCAAGAGGCCCGATGATGTCTGGGTGGACAGTACGCTATATTAAAACCAATCCGAGTCTCCCCAAGGGCTGTTGCGTACAAGCAAGCTAACTATTCCGAAGTCAACATGGACATCGCCCGCATTGCTGCTGGCCAACTCCTCTACAAATGGGGAGCCTTCGAGGCCATCCCCGTCGACGGCAGCATTTCGTATCAGGACCTGGCGGTTGCCACAAAAGCAGAGGAGGCACTTCTGAGTAAGTTCAAAAGCGATGCATGGACTCCCACTATGGGCCTGCAGCCGACTGATTGGCTGACCCAGGACGCGTCGGCGGGGTGCTCGTGTCCCAGGGCTATCTAAAGCAGACTGGAAGCGACCACATCCATCACACCCCCAGGTCACTCGGGTACAGGAGTGAAAATGCAGGCAGCCACGTCCTCAACATGAGGTGAGACCATTCCCGCCCCGACAAGGGGGGCCGTATGTGGTACCACCACCAGACGCATCAGCTAACCAGGGTTCCTTCCGGTCACAGCTGGACCAACGCCTTCGTGCCCTACGCCAAGATGCCCGAGTACTTTGAGCAGTACGGGCGCAAGGAGCCGCAGAAGACCAACCACGTCCCGATGAGCTTCGCGTACGGGAGGCCAGAGATGTCCTTCTACGAGCTGGTGGGGACCGACGAGGCGTGGGTGGGCAGCTTCCTCAAGGGGATGGCGCACGTCGAGTCGCGGATGCCCGTGACTGCGGGAATTTACGACTTCTCGTGGCTGGTGTCGGCAGTGAGGGCTGAGCCTGCCACGCCTGAGTCGGACAGGGCTGTGCTGGTCGACGTCGGCGGGGGCAAGGGCGGGGCCATCAAGGCTATCCACAGGGAATTTCCGGGCCTGCCCATCCGCCGGTTCGTCCTCGAGGACAGGCCCGAGACGCTTGAGGCTGGCAGGCTGCTGGACGAGCCCGAGCTGGCTGGCGTGCAGAGGGTGGCGCTTGACTTCCACAGGGATCAGCCCGTCAAAGGTGAGTTGTTTTGGTGGGGACCTGCTTACGTTGCCCTTTGACCTGTGAGATTCGACTAATTTGGTTTGGTGATTTGTTCGCAGGGGCTTACACGTACTGGATGCGCCGGTGCTTCCACAACTACTCGGACGAGACGTCCCGGAATATGCTGCGGATCATTGTGGATGCCATGGCTGAGGATAGCAGGCTGCTTATCCAGGAGGATGTTCTGGACAACCCGCCTCACCAGTGGGCAGCCTACCTTGACTTCATGATGCTGAACCTGGGAGGAAAACAGCGCACGCTGCAGAACTGGGAGCAGCTTCTTGGTTCTGTGGGACTACGTGTCGCGAGCGTGACGAGAGGTGAAGGGCCGTGGAAGTCGTTGTCGGTCATTGAAGCCGTCAAGCATTGAGAAGAGCCGTCGGGACCACTCATTTTCCTGACCCCAAGCCAGGTTGTGTGACCGTGTTTATTCTTCTTATGAGGTCATCGGCGTCAAATAGCTGGTTTCAACAACACGCAGAGCCGCCTAGATGCAGGCTGCCACTGCAATTCAAGGCATCAAAGTTTCACAAATCACCTTTGAGAGTGCCGTGCCCGCTCCTGAACCAGCAAAACCCTCACACACAAACTGAGCTGTTGGCACAGGTGTTGGCAGCTGGGCAGCTGGGCTGGCTTTCCCTGGGGCGGCCCCAGCGTTTAAGAGTTCGTGCGGCCAATTTCCTGGGCCAGCAAATGTCCGCCCCTGGGGAGCATGCCGGCGAATCAAGCTGCCAAGCAGGGCCCCTGACTCGGCGGCTTGATGTTCGCCAAGACCCGCGGGAGGCACCAGGGGGGGTTTGCCGGTGCTACCGTGATGACTTCTGATCTGCTTGCTTGCAGCTTACTGACAGATCTTTTACTCCACCTAGATTAGGCTGTGCCTGAGGAGGATCCGCGCGGCGTGGGAAAAGGATGCAGCGAGCCTAAAAACATCCCCTGCAAGGTGCTGCCCCCTGAACATCAAAACAAAAATATGCCCGTGCTTACACTATATGCCGTGTAACGGGGGGCGCTGAAAAAGCACTGGAAGGGGAAGATCCGCGGTAAACGAAACAATCTTGGCTTTGCAAGGTCCCGCCGAGATGCAGGAGCACGCGAGGGCGTCAACAAGGGCGTCAGGGTGCGGTTATCGCAGCAAGTTGGCAGGTTGGACGGCACTTCAGCTGGTCTTTTTAAGGTTCCAATCAAGCTTGCCACCACTAATCTCCTTTTCGGGGCCCATGTCGTGGCCCTTGTGGGTCCCGGATGGGGTCAGAATCGTCCAACGCTACGTAAACAAGGGCGGCAAAAGCCTGGACTGTGGCACACTCGACGGCATGTTCCACACGGGTCTGGCGGTACCTGCATGCCTAGTCTGCCGTATAAAAGAAATCCTCCACCCGCGCCCTCAGCCCGCCAGGGCGAGAGAAAGGTCACGGCAAAGTCCTCACTCATTCCTTTTACCTTCTTTTGAAAGAAACGCTTGCGTTCGGCCTGTGGCCTGGTTCTTCTCGCGGTACATAACAGTCAGTCAGTCACTCATTCATTCAGCAGAAGACAGATCAAAAGAAAACAACACCAGAAACAAAAAAAATCACACCACCAATTTTTCCCATCACCGGATAACTCAAAGCAAAAATGGTCTCACGTTCATTCATCACGGCGCTTGCCCTCCTGGGCGGTGTCGAGGCACACACTCGCATGGTCGAGATTTTCCGCAACGGAGAGGGACAGGGAGAGGCAGCTGGCATCCGCATGGATCTGAACGGCGACTCCACGACGGGTCCCGTCACGGACCTCACTTCCACCGACATGGCCTGTGGAAGAAACGGAGAGACGCCTGTGGGCCGGACAGTCAAGCTCAACGCCGGCGACGGCATCGTCATGAACCACCGCTCGTGGGCCGACGGCGCCCAGCCCGGCGTCATCGACAGCAACCACAAGGGATCCACCGCCGTCTATCTGAAGAAGATCGCCGCCGCCGGTGCCACGGACCCTTGGGCCGAGACCTCTGCCTCTGGCGAGGGCTGGTTCAAGATCTCGTGGAACGGCCTCGACACGGCCACCAGCCAGTGGGGCGTCGACGTGATGATCAACAACGGCGGCTACACCGGAGCCATCCTGCCCAAGGACCTGGACGAGGGCTACTACCTGGTCCGTGACGAGGTCCTCGGCCTGCAGAACCGCGACGGCGGCAACATCGTGCCCCAGTTCTTCGTCGGCTGCGCCCAGGTCTTCATCGCCGGCGGCACCGGCGGCCAGACCCCCGAGACAGTGTCCATCCCGGGCCACGTCTCCGCTTCGAGCCCCTCGCTCACCTACGACATCTACAAGGAGCCCTGGGGCGAGTTCCCCGAGTTCGGCCCTGCTGTCTATGCCCCCCTCGTCCCCACCTCGGCCCTGAAGCTGAACCAGCTCGCCACCGCCCAGGTCGCCGGCACCTGCCCCGAGAACACCGTCCTCACCGTCGGCAACAAGTGCTTCACCGAGCTGACCTCGTGGTCCGACGACACCCCCGGCTCCCTGCCCAAGTGCTGGGCCGCCAGCGCCGCCTGCTGGGAGAAGAACACCGACTGCTGGGACAACGTCGAGCCCGTCATCAACGGCAACGACAAGAGCAAGGGCTGCAGCCTGTGGGAGGCCAAGTGCAACAACCTCGACGCCTGGTGCGAGGCTGGCAACACCAACGGCCCGCCCGACGCCGGCAAGGTCATCTCCGAGCCTCTCGACCTCAGTGGCCTGTAAGGGCTGGGCGGATGTTTCTTCTCCCGGGTCTCAACACCACAAAAAGCATTTACACTTCTTTACTCCTCTTTCTCAAGGGGTGGACCTCTTCATAACGCCGTATGACTTAGCCTTGACAGCTTAGCTGGAAAAGCATTCTTCTTCTTGGGGGCTTGCGCTCTTCACACAAGTGGACATCATTCATATTCGGGGTTCCTCGGTTGACCCTTTCATTTCGTACCGCATCTCGTAATGCGGCATCTGTAACACCATGGCTTTTTGCTTTGCACCAAGGCGCTAGGACTGTAGATCTTTTCATGTCACTGGGGAATGGACATAGCATTGGGGAATGCCCCACAAGGGGATCATAGATGAAATGAATCTTGCGCACGTTCAGTGCCTCATCCAACATTATTTCCGCATGTGATGTTTGAGTGCTTCTTGTCGAGCCTCTCATATGAGTAGGCACTAGCCCATGCCCATCTTGATGGCTTTACGATTCACTCTTCAACACATAATCAACCACAGCGCGATTAGGCCCATCCCACCCTCGCTGAGCCCTGACAAACCAAAGCGTAATAGCCGCAACGAGGACCACACCAAACACAGGCCCACAATAATTCATGTTGGCTGCCGTCGCAGGAAGATCGGTAGGGAATGGCAGCCATATCATCGCATAGAGGGTGTAAACGAGCCCAAAGACGTTCACCGGCGTGCCGGCGCGGCCCAGATTCCACTCCCCAAGTTGAAGCCCGTTCGTGAGGCGGGCGTAGAGGACGCAGGCGAGAACGATGGCGTAGCTCATGTAGATCGCCAGCGAGGAAAGCGACACGATGGCGTTGAGAGCGATGTACGAGCTGCTGCCGATGTTGAGCAGCGAAAGCAGGAGCACGATGATTGAGGTCACGATGATGGCGCGGGCCGGGACACGGCTCTTGCTGTCGACGATGCCGAAGTATTGCGGTAGTCCTAAATCCATGTCAGTCGAGAGTAGCTGCGGCCGTCCTGGTTGACCAGCTTACCGCCATCTCGGGCCCATGCCCACGTGAGTCTCGACACGGACGAGACAACACCCATGTTGCCCGATATTCCTAGGACCACAAGACCTGATACCATGGCGGTTGTGGCCTTGGCGGAGCCTGTGGTGTTGAGGATGATGGTGACGAGCGGGCTGGATGAGTTGATAAGGATATCGACGGAAGGCATGCAAATCTGTTGCCGAAATTGTCAGCGCATATTCTCTATGGCATTATTATTGGGTGGCAGCGGTGGAAAAGAAGGCATCATACCGCAAATGTGATGATCATGACGAGACCCAAAATGCCGTTGGTGAAGATAGCCCAGAACATAGCTGTCGGTACAGCACGTTTGGCATTGCGCGTCTCCTCACCCATGTGAATAACACTCTCAAAGGCTGGAAATGTCAAGATCGTTAGCTCCTGTTACCGTTCCACCGAGACAAGGGGGCCAACCCACAGCAAAATAGGAAGATGTTCGACAGCGCCCCCAAGTTAGCAGCCACGAAATAGTTGTCCCAGCCGGAAGAGACGTTGGTCTCGAAGAAGATGTCAGTGCTGTTGCGGGGCGACATCGACCAGACGACAACGAGAAATATCAACAGCATGCAGACGTTTAGGATGCCGGATAGCAGCTCGAACCACGGCACGAGCCGAAAAGCGAACAGGTTGATCCCGGAGCAGAATGCTATGGTGGCGAATATGATGAGTGTCGTGTGCCATCCTCCCGGCTCGTAGTTTGGATGTGTAGGCTGGATCATGCCCTCCAGGACGAGCGTGTTGCCGTTGAGGCAACTTGCGAGAAGGGCAACATAGCCTGTGGGATGACATGAGTATCAGTCAGCTACTTCAAGACGACATTCTCTCTGCAGAGACCTTGAACCTACCCGTCCAAGTCATCCATCCTTGCATCCAAGTAAGAAACCGCCTGCAGCTGGGCGGGGAGAAGTTCCATGTCCAGTAGTACTGCGCACCCGCAATGGGCTGAATGGACGCCATCTCGCCGAACGTCGCTGCTTGGCAGAGCACACCGGCTAGGACGATGATATAGCTCCAGAACCATGCGGCCGGGCCGCCGTTGTTCAGGGCGAAGTACATGTTCCTGGTGAAGCACGTCAGATGAGGATCTACACAAGAGAACGTCGGAGCAGGCTTACGTAGCGATTGAATACCATGTCCCCAAGTACACGAGAGAGAAGGCGAACAGTTGTGGTGTGCTGAACAATCGTCTTGTCCTAGTCTGCTTCTCCAGCATGTCTGCTTCACCCTGCGCATTATCCCGACCGCCCCCATCGTTCTTCTCTGACACGCTGATTGACGCAGCTTCTGGTTTATCTTTCTGTTCCAATCTGGTCACTGTTGTAACCCGTGGACGATTATAGCCGAAGATATGAACGCTATGATGAGAAGAGCTTTGGCTTGAAGGGCTTGTCAAACTCAGACCGAGATCCATGAGAAGCAAAAGTGATCTTTCTTTGTGGCCCGCTTCTAGTACAATACGATTGGAGACTCCTTGCATGACCGGCGAGATAGGCCCGCTCCGGTAGCGAATGCCCCGGTGGGTTTGGGTGGCGTGTCTCGGGTATGGCTCCCGAGTTTGCCTGATCTGCGGTGCCATCGGAGGATTGTCCTCCACATCGGAATCTCCACCTTGTCTGCGGGTAGGTCCACAGGGAGGCATAAAAGTATCGAGTCTGACTTTCCTCAACCGACGTCTTATCGTGCCTTGTTCTCGTGCGACTTGATATAATTCCCAAGCTGTGCACGCTACGGAAGTTGAGAAGCTTATCCAAAAGATGCAAGACTGACTTTGGAACCATGCTTTGCTGTCGGTCTTCCACCGGTCTCTCAACGTGGTATGCCGAAAAGTGGATCTCGGTCGTCTGCTCATGCACCTTCAAGCCAACAGGCTGCTTAACAGCCCTATCAGGACACAAGTCCTGGCCTCGGAGACTGCAACCGATTCGGGACGTGCCATCATTTATGGGCCTTAACTCGACCTTTTACTTTCGCATTACGTATATGAGTTGTTGTTGATATTGGTGTTCCTCAGGTGCAACTGCATTGCTTGCGCCGCAGCCTGGGACAACAACAACAGGCCGAGGCACGCCACTGAGCTTCTGGACAGAGCGAAATATGTTGCCAACAATGTTGCAATGGGTCCATGAAATTTGAGAACACTGGAGAGTTATGATATTCAACATGTCAGGTGGAGCGGCGTCTTTCTTGGCCAGTTGAGGGATTGCGCTCTCTGCGTATCCCCACTCCCGTGCAGTTCAACTCCGTGCGTCAGTACGCCACACGCGCTCTTCGAGTCGCGGCCTCAGTACTTGTGGTTGATCAATGCTCGTTTCAGTTCAACCGATTTAGCGCAACACAATATTTAATATGGGTTTGCCAACGGCCGTGGGCCGGTGTATGGTTGCTAGTCTGTCTGTCTTTCATTCTGTCTGTCTGTCTGTCCAGGCCACAGCCACTCCAGTCGCCCGAGGAAAAGTCCTAGGAAGTAGACAAAAGGGCCCACATCAAACATAACGGAATACCAGGCATTGTCGAAATTTGCACCAGGGTGTTCTAGACAGGGTCAATTTCGGCCTGGAAAATACATGGGCGAGTTGGATTCCAGTGGACCACTGTATGACTGACCGGGTGACCTGGCTGTAGCAAGAGGTCAACAACATCCTCAGTGTCATATGCTACGAAGATTTATGTAGAAGTATCGATTTAACTCGCAAGAGGATCAATGATGTTTTCAAGGCTACATGCATATCAATGCCGGGGCACCCAACCGCCTGCATCTTGCATCCTGCTCGAGTCGGACGCACCTGGACACCTGGGCAGCCAAATGTTCGGCCAACAACTGGTTCCGTTTCTATTCCGTATACAGTTCGGCCAGCAACATTCGCTTTAAATGTCCACTAGGTAAATCTCATGCCTCGCGGTGACTCACCCTAAGTTCTAGTACCTTTCAATGGTTTGCACATACTGGAGCTGTGCCGCACAAGATTTGGCATCTTGCGTCGTCAGTCTACAGGGAAGCTCCCTCCCTCCCTCCACGCCATTTCTGTTTCCAAACCAATGATCAACTGGCCGAAAGTCACTACTCGATACACTCTTGGCTGGATACCAGCTTGACTTATTCTACGTGTTTTGGAGATGACTGCGCTATGATCACAGATCTCTCCTTCCACGGCTCCATCGATTTCGACATCGGCTGTTGCAGCCCGACGTGGCCATGAACACAACACAATCAGCGCCGCTGCTTTCACACAGCGAAACCGACCACAGACCACTCGTGATGGTACCCACAGTGGTGTTCTGATTGCTAATGATCTTCACCTTGGTCACAAAACACATCGTCCGCCTGGGAAAAGGGAGCTTACTACATCATTTCGACTACATTTTGTTTTGTGGCGCGCTGCTAATGGTCCTCCAGTCAGCCTGCTTCATCCTCGCTGTTGCTTGAGGGCTCGGCAAGCATTTCGCTCAGGTTGCGGACAGAGATTCCGTCGCAAAGGTGCGTGATAGCGGCTCGAGCCCTACTCAGATGATTGATTCGAATCTCGCAGCTGCTGTACGCTGCATCGCTCCTTGCAGTGACATCCTTGGCGTGTACTAAAGCATCGACATGCCTGCTCATCAGGCAGATCAATGATCACTGAAGACTTTACACAGCTGCGCGGCTCGTTCTTGCCATCATCCTGGGTTCGTCGTTCTCCGGTGTCATGGCCACTGCGTTCAGATGTACCCTTCCCGCGCCATGGAAAGCTGCGAACCCTTCAGCGTGCCCGGGAGCTACGCCTGTCTACTTGTGTAACGGCATGATTAGCATTGTCACTGATGCACAGCTGTGCTGTCTGTCGGTTGCGATGGTCTGGTACATCAAGTCAGATGCCAAGAAGAAGGCAACTGCCTTGTGCTTGTTCATGTCTCGGATTCTGTAAGCAATCAATTGTACCAGCAATTAGTAGTTCAACATGAGCTGACACAAACCGTGCCTCGCTTTTCAGGTGTCCCATTACCATCATTCCAAGCCTCATGCACACCGAGTCTCTTTACGACAGCAGCGACTCCACTTGGCTGGCTGTCCACCCGACCCTGTGGCTGCAGATATCGTACGACCTAGCCGTCATCACAGCTTGCATCCCAACCATGAAGAACGTGTTCGACAGCATGTCCGGCAACTTCTCGGCGGAAATCAACGCGCCATACACGCTAACTTCAGCCAAAGGGGCCAGAAGCATGAGACTTGAGCCATCGGTGCAGGATCGACAGCCAAGCCAGGCACATGTTGGCAGTGGCTCGCAAGACGTGAGCCTCAAGCTGCACACAGCGTCTCCCAGCCAGGCAGCATGCTAACCCACAGACAGAGGGCGCTATAGTTCATCACGAGTGAAGAGTGATGACGGAAGCAAAAGCGAGAGCGTGCGGAATCTTACGGATGGTGTGGTGCTCTTGACCGTGGAGGTCGATGTTCAATTCGATGACGACAGACCATCTTCAAATCTCGGATCTTACCACTCTTAGGACCATTCCAACCAACGCATCACAGATACTCAATGAGAGCAATTTGGGCCAGACTAAATGGAGTCAATACACTTGGGTATCCGGGTGAAATTATGTCCTGGGCATGCGCGCACACGGGCTCGTGTTCATCCCTCTGGTAGGACAACCTCCCCGGGTAACCTCACCTATGACAGCCTCCTGCATCATCGCTTACAATGTCACAGCCTCTGGTAGGTTAATTCCTAGTAGGATGGCCACCTGCAGTATGACCCACAAGATAATATCCTACATGATGACCTCCTACAGGATGACCTCTTCTAGGGATCCTTCACTGGGGATAACCTCTTTCCTACCGCAAAGCGGCATCACCTTGGCGTAATGTTGTATTTGTAATGGGCTGCAGAAAAACGGATATGCAGGATAAGTGGCCCATGCCAGTGATGAGATCAGTGTTTCATTGATCTGTCTGAAACTCCATTTTAATTGGCCTGCAGTCTGACTACCAGAAGGAAACTGCCTTGAAAACTCGTGCACCTTCAGACCTCACCCCAAAACCCAAATGCAATTCGTTCATCCCCACCCAGTCGATCGAATGACCCGCTCAGACGTAGTTGGCCTCAACTCTTCCCATCTCCTTGCCGTTGAACTCGAGTGAAAACTTCAGACTGGCATCAGCAGTGGAAAGGACCAGGTTGTAATGGACATCGTAGTAAATCTTTCCGTCAGCACCCTTGCGCCTCACGAGATCCCTCTTTTTGAGGCTTCTCAAATCGGATCGCATTGTGCAGCAGGTCTTCACATTCGGCCCGGGGTACTTCGGCGAATCAGTCTCCTCGGAAAATAGCAGCTTGTTAGTGAATACGAGCTTATGCTGCTTGTAGTCTCTCTTGAGGTACCGATAAAATGGAAGTTTGATGGTCTGGGCGCGGTTCAGATCCTGGCCAATGTGAATAAACCAAGAGAGCTAAACGCGCAAAATATTAGCTTCTGCGATTGATGCTGTGTAATGTGCGAATAAAAATTGACTACGTACCTTTTTGACTCTGTACTCTCCCAAGTCGGCTCGAAACTCGGTGGGTCTGCCTTCATCATTCTCAGGGTCGTAACGGCTCCACGAAGACACACCATAGTGCCGAACAGCCTTAGTGGAAACAACAGTGGCTTGATCTGATAGGCGGCTGAGGACAGCACCGCTGGATGAAATTAGTTTGAGACTCCATTGGCTTTTGTAGTACCTAGCCATACTTACTTGACGATGGCTCCCCAGGCGTTGGGAGGCTGAACAACTTGAATTCCTCGTGGCCTGTAGATGCGATCAAGTCGCACTTTCAGGTAGCGGCTTGAACCAAACCCGCCAACCAGAAAGATAGCCTATGCACATGATGTAAGTTCACTGGCTATGAAAAGCGATGTGTTTCAACCAATTACCTTGACACCCTGACCTCCCTTCGCCGCAGCACCCTGCACCTGCTCATCCACCAGTCGTAAGATATCTTTAACAACGGGCTCGAAGATGCTTTGGAGAGTTTGGCTGGTAATACTGCGTCAGTCCCCTAACTAGTTGTGAACACGCTCGAATCGCTTGGCCTACCCGGTCATCTCCCAGCAGTTGCCAGTCAGGTTCTCAACAAAGTCATCTTTGAGGTTTCCTTTGGGAAAGCTGACATATTGAATGTCTTCAACGTCGCCGTTGAAGGCGGTCTTGATGTTCTTGTCGAAGTCATTCAGAGCCTTGGACCAGCCGATGGTCTTCTTCAGGTGAAAGAATTGATCCTCGCCAACCAAGTCCCTCACAGCTTCCTCGAAACGCTTGTTGAGACCGAGAGAACCGACCATTCCACCTTTTCCAGGGACAAGCTCTGAGAGTTCGAGTCGGGGCTCAGTCTTGACGACCGCGTAAGTGATAAGGTCAACGGTGCCGCCACCAGCGTCACAGAGAACGAAGGCGTCTCCAGGCTGAAATGGCCATGGTCAACTCATGTCATCTGCAGTAAATTTCTTGAGACTCTTTCCTGTCTCACCTTAATGGCATGGTTGTGAGTGGTGAGCGTGTACAGCGCAGCTGCCTCGGGCTCCTTGATCAAGGTAACCGGGTGGATTCCGGCTTTCTTGGCAGCCTCCAGTTTCAACAAACCATTAGTTTTGCAGTAAGGCAAGGCTCAGATGACTGGTAACCCTCTTACCTTCAAGGTTAGATCTTTGGCCTTATCGGACCAGACAGCGGGCACGCTCAAAATGAAGTCTTTCTGGCAGAAGTTGACGTAGTCTCGTAGACCCGAATCCTCGACGACGGAGAGCGCATGCTTGTAAATCGCGCCAATGAAGTCGGCTGCGACTTCTACGGGGGCCTTTGAGGAGATGTGAGGATCGTCCTTGAAGCTGGACGCTGGGAAGTACGCAGGCCTGTCTTGGTCAGGGTCAAGCAACAACTTGACGCCGCGAACAGCGGGGTCGCGCCAGTTGACTTGGCCACCCCACTTGAACTTGGAGGGATCCTTCTCGTCGTACATGATCAATGTAGGGACCTTTGGCTGGCGATATCCCTCGAGACCTGTCAATTGACTGTTAGTGGTCCTTCTCAGAATCCGTGGCAAAAGGATCCTCTCGAAGAGGTCATCACCGTAGGACAAGCCAGCATGAAGCAAACCTGGAAAGTGACTTGACAATGAGGTTAACTCCCGAGTTATCTTTTCAGGAGAAACAATTGCACATGAGGGCATTGTACGGACGGTTGAAATGCAATTGGGATGACAACGACAAGGGCGAAAGGACAACAGCGGCAGACACGAGCAACCAAACTCACCGGGCCAATCCTGAATGGACGTAATGTCCGCCTTCTTGCCAGGGACGTTGAAGGCATACGCAACCCCAGAAAAGGTCGTCCCGAAGTCGACAGATATGACCAAACGGTCCTCAGACAACTTGTTGCCGGGTGCCGTCATGGTGAGCGAGTTGTGCCTTCAGAGTTGCAAGCTGTCTTCTGGTGATGTGCCGATGAATGCGAAGAAGTTGATGTGGTAAGTAAGAGTTGTAATCTGATTGAGACTTGGAAAAGAAAATAGGCCAAGCAGTTGGAAAAGAAAGTACCTAGGTACCTAGTTACTCAAGCAGGGAGCTTGTGAATTTCACACTGCGCAGTCTCAATGTTAGATGGAAAAGTGGGGCCCTGAGCGTTTGCCAGTGGCAGGAAGCCAATCTGGTGTCTGCAGCTTGCAATCTTTATTTGAACCACAGCTTCAACCCTCTGCTAGCTTTCCATGCAGGATTATTGAGGTTGCAGCTGGAAAGGCTTTCTACTTTGCCCATACCTTCATTTGACCTTTCGTCTGTAACATAAAGTCGAGACAGAAAGTACGCTACAAGCAAAGGATTGCGAACCTGCTGCTTACACCCATTCCTCCTAGCCAGATACCAAATCGACACCACAGTTTGCGCATTCCCCATTCTTCAATTGACAACAACATGGCAGATCGCATTGACATTGACGCCGACCCCTTGTCGGGCGGAGCCTGCCCGCCATTCGACAGAAAGCGCACGCTTCGAAGTGGCACTGGCACTACCACAGCCAAAGAGGGAGACCTGAGCGAACTGCCAAAGCTCAAACAAGGAGCTCTCTCTGCCACTTTCCAAATGGATCAGAGTGTCCAACCCTCTGGACAACCCCCAGTCAAAAAACAGAGAATGACCGTGGTAAGCGCGACTTTTCAAGACTCATAGTGTATTGGTTCCATTACTCACAATTGAGAAGACACAGCAACTCCCGCGGTCCATCGGTCTAACATCAAGCCAGCGTAACAACCAGCGAGGAGCTGATAAAGCAGATGCTGATCGCCTCCGCGTGCGGCTTCACGTCTCTCAAGCTGAGAACTTTGCAAACAAAAGGAAGATCGGAAAGTTGCGGGCCAAGATTGACTCTGTCCAAGAGACGAACCGGCAACTTGATCGATGGGTCCGCAGGGGCCAGAAGGAGCATGGAAACTTGATCGACAAGAACAACGATCTGAAACAGGATCTTGAGAAGGAGAAGGAGAATCATGCAAAGGACAACGCACAGCTCCAGGCTCGGGTTAACGATCTCGTCCAAACCAACGACCGCCTTCGTCAGATGATTGTTCCTGTCTCCGAGGAGCAGGTTCTCGACTCCGACGTGGTGTCAAGATTCATCAGCCTGCGCCAGAGCATCCTAGCTTTGGTCAGGCAGACCTGGAGACCAATTCTCAAGTCGGATGTCGACTTCGGACGGCTGTCTCAAAACCAGCGAGATATCTTCGCGGGATCGGTACCCATTTCATACGATCGACTTCGTCATTTGGTTTCCCAAGGCGTGTGCTTTTTCATTCTCGATTCCCAAGGCTATTTCCTTGGAGATGGCTCCATGCAACTCGAGCAGCGTCTCCAGAGGGTAGAGAAAGATCTGGAGAGAAACGTATCCAGAGGTAAGACCAATAGTTTGGGTATGTTTGCCGTCACCACGCTAACTTGCCAGCAAATGATCGTCGACTGGTCATGGAGTGGCGCATTTCTACCTTCAAGGCGACAGAAAAATTCAGAGATCACGATAACCAACTTTCTCGCGAGACACGGAACAGGATCTGGAGTTTCCTCGATTGCATACAGGTCAAGGATGCAGCCGCAGAGAAAAAGGGCAAAAAGACACTGAAGGCCATCTGTGACAGTGCTGTAGAGCTTGGCCTGATGGTTCGACAGTTGAAAGACGAGTTCAAGATTGACATTCTGGAGGACGCTGTGGGCCAGCACATATCCGACTGGGAGAACTGGGCTGATGAGACCGCATCCGTACCCGCGCCCCCCGGCATCGACCCTGGAACGATCGCGTATGTGATTGCCGGCGCGTTGTTCAAACGCCCGAAGGAGGACTTGGAGAGAGTCTTGATCCTAGAGAAGGCCGAGGTTGCGGTCTACGAATAGGTGGAACGCCAATGCATCGAGACGAAACAATGATGAAGGGAAGTGAACGGTTGTGACAGATGACAAGAACTTTTGGGATGGATCTTGGCAAAGGCTAGAGCAGCTGACTGAGGAAGACAGGAGCCTAGGTCAGGGCCAGAAACCCTAGAAGGTGATGATTGGGGGGGGGAGAGTCTAGGTCCTGGCCATTAGGCTCAAGCGGCACTGACGTCTGTTGCAGAACAATTTTGGAAGGCATGATTCCGTTTATCAAGAGAGCTGTCCGTTGGCCAGACTCTCCAGAATTAGTTTCATAGGAATCGATCATTTCACATACATACATAAAAGGAGTGAATTGCGCACCGGCTGTACAATGACGCCTGCCCAGAGAAGGGTCCTGTCATTTTTGGGCTGAGGACAGGTCGGTGTCGTTGCATGATGGAGCTGACAGCGCGCGGGTCACCTCCCTGTGACCTCCTCAATCGACCTGTCTAAGACGCCGAAGACCCCGGCGTGTGTAAGGCCGCTCATGACGGGCGAAGACATGTCACTTGATACAAGCCAGTGGTTGTACCAGAGATGCGTGGTGCATAGATGCCATCGTCTGTGGCCAAAGTACCTCGTGAGGAAGCCGGAATAGGAGCCATCCGTTTGCGTTGCAAGGAACCAAAAAGGGACATGATTAAGCGAAGATGGCAGTAGACAGTCTTCGAGTCTGAGGGTGGCCCTGAGGCGCTTGTGTGCAGCCCATCAGCATGGGACTCAGCGCGCCCGGAAGAGTGGACGTCGGCTGATTACATAATCGCCGACATCATCCCCAAACTCGCCGCCACCGAGCGGTTGATCGGCGGCACGACGATTCCAACCCACGCCCTCCACCCAGAACATGTTGCTATGACATGAAGCAACGCCCTTGGACATGATCACCGTCTTCCGGCCACCATGGCATTCTGGGTGAATTATATTATCAGAACAGCCCTCATTCTCGAGGTAAGCAGCGGCCTTGCCACCCCAGCCCGAACCGAATCGCCCATGCTTCGACCTACCCGTGTAAGCATCAGCTGACTCTCGAGAATCTGCAGGACTACATCGTCGAGCGGGTACTGATCCCAACCAACTACCCGAACGTCAGACGTTTCGACCGCAGACCGGCTGACTGACACGCCCATCACAGATTCTCCGCAGCCCGGGCTTCCACAGCACCGTCCGCCGTATCCATCGCAGAGTGCAAGATCAAAAACATGGCCGCGATCCGAACGAGCCGCTGCGCCCAGGCGAGGCGACAGAGCTTCCCGGGCCCAACGACAACAAGTCCTTCCCCAAGTACTTTGTCGAGGAGCTGATGAACCAGTTCCGAGGCTCGCCGACGAATCCGCCGCCCCCGCCTGGCCCTCCACGAAAGCCTAGATGAACATTCCCGCTTGTTGGTAGTTGAGCAACGATGGTACCATATAGACGCGCAGCCAAAAGACAGACTGATGCATTGGGCGGCGTGCGTACGATATGAGAAGAGCCCCCCAGTCAGTGGGGAGGACATGGCAGAGACCGGGTGGCGAACGGACGATCCTTCGGCATCTGGGCTGGAGTCTGTCCCGACTTCTCCATTCATGAATACCATACGATCAAACTGGATATTTGAGCAGACAGGGATGACGCGGTCCGTCACCAACAGTCTTCACAACTGAGGGGCTAGCATTTGAGTCCGGCATCAAGGACATACCGGGGCCGCAAGCCAAGCATGGCGACGTTCGAAGAATTTGGAGGCGACTGGTAACTTATTTGGGCGCTGTGGAAAGCCCAAACCAAAGCACAGGGCTCGGGCCTGCACACGCCGCGAGGCTGGTGCCAATGCCACAAAATTGTGTAAAACGACACATCAATACGCATCTCCTTTTCAAGATGCATCCGAGTCCTCGCGCGGGACCCTTCTCCAGATTTCCCCGACTGGGCATCCCGGGTTTGCAATGCACTCCCACTGACCAATCCCGTATTCCTCCGGTGCAGTCCTGCACCCTCTTCCACCACCTCCGACAATGAGGTTCCCGGGGCGGTAGTTCTTGTCTGCCCTCATCCTTCGAATAACGCTCCCATGGACCTTGACATCATCGGGGATATCGCGAACCTCTCCTCCGGGCAGGGGCCAGCGGATTGGCTTCCAGCTGCCGTCTGGTTGTAGATCCATTCGTCGGAAGGGTATGTACTCCATCAACTTCCACGCCATCACTGACGCGTAGCTCATGCCGCAATCATGGCTGAGCGAATCGTGGGTGCGAGCCACGTGAGCCTTGTGCATCAACTCGTGGAACGGGTTCTGGGAAGGGTTCTGCCGGGGCTCGGGATCGATAGCGGTGTGGCTGGAGCCGTTGCTTGAAGGGGTCTTCGTGACTTCGGCATTCAAATCTGGCGAAGTTGGTGCGCTCGAGGGGTCGACGCGGATATCTGGCACGGCAGTGTGCTGGTCTTGAGATGCGGGCTCACAATCCAGGACATCAGCACATCCCAAAGCAGCAACCTTCTCAGGGTCAAATCACAGCCCAGCCTTCATGGCTTCACGGACAACCCACACAAGCGGAACATGGCTGGTGCTTTTGGTGCCTGGCTCGACCTGCCAACCCCGGCCGACATCGCCGTGGCCACCAGCAAACCATACTTCGTCGACATCCTGCTCCGCTTCGTCCTCAGATTCCAGATCCTCGCCGTCATCGCCGGGGCCAATCTGTGACCATGGATGCACCGTCTCCAGCCGCGCTGTGCTTCGATCGAGACTTTGAGCGAGAGTGCCCCCGATACGGTGTCGGCTGTCCCAACTCACCCTGCCCTGGCACTTCGAGCTGGTCAAAGCACGACGGCCGGCGCCCGCGATCTTCCCTTTCGACTGCAAAGCCCTCCTTGTCATCCAGATTCGGCTTGGATTGACGGCGATACTTCTCGACTACGGTGTGCGTCACCTTATTCTTCACATGGTGGTGCTTCTTGCTCGTCTGTGTCTGATACATGAGGTCCTGGCGGAACTTTGCCCTCCGTTCGTCGATACTCACAGCGTGTCGAATCAACTTGGCTGAGCTTCGCGCCGTGTAGGGGAACTTGCTCCTCTCCATCCACGCAGCCTCGAACCTCGGCACAGAGTTGACCGTGTCAAACAGCCCCAGGAAGCGGATCCTCCGCACAGGGCGGCTGAAGGTTTCGCGGAAGCCCTTCATGAACTCATACATTTCCGCCTTCTTCTTCATGCCCTCAGCATCGCCCTCGCTGGTCGTGCGGCGGCACTGCCACTGCGAAAATGCCTTCCACGCAAACGCGACCATCTCCTCGTTTCCGTGCGACAGCAGGCCGACGTAGTCCAGCATCTCGGCCAGGAAACGCGCGATGTATGCACCGCGGCTGAAGCCGAAGATGTAGATCTCGTCTCCCGGCGAGTAGAAGCGCATCAAGAACCTGTACCCGCCGACGACGTGCTGGTCGAACGAGGAGCCCACTGCGCTGTCCTTGGCCTTTTTTAACCAGGACCCTAGGCGCGACCGCCGTGAGGTGTGCGAGAGGGACTTTGAGACGACATAGGTGCCAATCCCGGCTGTATGAGACAGAACTCCAAGTCAGCCTCCATGTTGCTCCAAATCAGAGTGGGCCACTTACGCTGGTAGTAATGATATTGATCATCAGCCTCCCTGTCCAGCATTCTGAATATCTTCAGAATGTTGGAGTCGCTCTCGTTTCCATGGAACTTGTTTCCCGTGCCATCAAAACACAGGACCAGCTTCCTGTGCTTGGGTCGTCGCCCTGGTGCTGCGCTTGCGTTTCTCTGCATCTTTGGTCTGGGGTTGGTATTGGTTGCCCTGCTTGGCTCAGGAGTGGGGAGCAAGCGGGCCATGGGGGTTTGATTTGTGCCATGTTTAAGAAACTGGCTTGTAGCCTGACCGCCACGCCCGGCGTGGGCGATATCCGCAACGTGGGTGGCGTGCGACTCACCATTCAAAGCCTCTTTTGCTGCAGCCATGTTCGGTGTATGCGGTGGGTCTGCCTTCGCCCGACCACAAAGGCGACTTTACTCAATTCTGCCTCCTGCATATATGGCCTGCTCAGCTCAGCCCAGCCATGCCAAGAGAAGAGGGAACACTGCATGCCAACGAGGCGCACATCGATTTGTAAATACCAACATCTCCTAAGCCAACAGATCACTGCCCCTCTCGTCTGACCGGCGAACGCGTAGTCAGATGCCCATCGACTTTGACTGCCACATCTGCTGACTATTGGTCCGCGAACCTCTTGTTGTCGATCCACCAGCAATCGGCGGCGCCTTGAAGCCAACCACCTCGAAGCCAACGCAGTTCGCGGCTGAACACCCAACGTGGAAGTAGGCATATCCTGAATAGGCCCTGCGCAACCGCAATGGACCATCTGCATGTCTCGGCTCAATCTCCAACGTGTTACCTGTCTCATCGAGCCGGTGCGGGACCCCTCCATGTCCTGCAATGATGACATGATGTACACTACAGGGATGCGGTCAGAAAATTACCCATTGGCTCTCTTGGTTCCGTGTTTGCCATCAAGGGCCATTGGCAAATCATTTTCGGCGAGTTTGTCGTCGATTACACGGCTCCTTGCGGAACTAGGGAGTCGGGACGGCCCCGAGGTTGCGTCGTCCGTCCCCCAAACAAAGACCGATCCCCCGCTTTGGTCCCACGCCGTCCTACGTTGTACCATGCTTCTTCTCTTGTGTACACTTGCATCTCATTCCTCGGACGGCTGCAGCCGAGAGATAGCCTCACGTCGGCAATGCCAGTAGCATCGAAAATCAATGCTTGGCACACATTCAGCCTTTTATTCTCTCGATCTGACGAACCCATTCGGTCCAACCTGACCGCACATCCCACGCAGGCCCTCCCACACACGTCGAGTGTGGCTGGCTCAATCCCACCTGAGGATGACGATCATGGCTGAGATCATCACGGGGGGGGGCAGTTGGCTCTTATTAATCCACGTCTGACCTGAGCGCCCAGCGCCACGCCCTTAGGCAGGAAAGTGCACGGCATGCCCGTGTGTAAGTACACCGCCCGAGAGAGCACGAGATAAGACACATAGAAAAAGATCATTAGCTGAGCGGCCTTGAGTCACTGATCGGCATGCACGACATTATGCCTCGCCCACTTAGCTCATGCCAACACCATCTTGACAGGGGGACAAGTGCCTGGGGCGGCCGGTGAATACTTCATATCGTGGCGGACGCACATTTAAGATCGCCCTCACGACGGGAACTGGCGTTCCTAGTTATCGCATTGCTTCCCCCACAAGCACGCTTCTATTCAGACCAGTGGTGCCAAGCAAGCCTCTCTTTCCGTGAGGAGTTGTGCTGCCAAAGAAGCGATCTGAATCAGCTCACTTTACCCTCACGCCTTTTGGGCTGTGTCAGGCTTCCTGCTGGATCACACAACTTCCGTTTAGGAGCCGCTCTTTCATTTACTTGCATTTTGATTTCTCAAACCGCTTGCAAGTTCTTGAACAGCAAATGCACTGTTTGCGGAAAAACAGCCGCTGCTCCTCCTTCAACAGCAAATTCACCGATTCCCTCCTAAGCCGCATTCAATCATTTTGATACAAGTACATCCTATTTCGAAAACTCCAACTCCAAGATGGCATCTCACTCTGGAGCTACAAATGGTGTGAACGGCGTGAACGGTATCCACGCTGCGCTGGACTCAGGCAACACTGCCGCAAATGGACTGAAGGCTCCGCCTGGGCCCCCGGCGCCACTGGCAACTGCAGAGTACCATGAACCGCTTGGAGCTGACAGCGATGGCATCACAGCCGCCTTTAAGCAGTATGCTTCATCAATTCACGCATCTCGGCGCCCTCTGCCCACTCAGCTTGGGGACGGGACAGTTAGCATCAGGAAGAGGCAGACCGGCCTGACAGGGGATCTGAAGCATCTCGGCAAGAAGGGTACACCCATCGCTCAGCCGCTACTCACACACACGTGAACTAACTCTTGTCACAGATTTCAAAACCCTGTTGGATCTAATCAAGAGCAAGATCCATGGGTCCGAGCCAGTCGATGACAAGACTATGCTCATGGAACGGATCATCCAGATTGTTGCCGGGCTTCCTACCAGGTCGAGGACCAGAGTGCTGTTGACGAACCAGTTCATCGGTGAGCTGTGGGACAGCTTGGAGCACCCCGTGTTGAACTACATCGGCGACAAATCGATGTACCGTTCCGCGGATGGCTCAAACAACAACCCTCTGTGGCCGGCCATGGGCGCAGCCGGTACGACGTATGCTCGCTCCGTTCGCCCCACAATCATGCCTCCCGGAGCTTTGCCTGACCCTGGACTCATTTATGACTCTGTGATGAGACGATCAAGCAGCGGATACAGGAAGCACCCTAACAACGTCTCGAGTATCCTGTGGTATTGGGCCACCATTATCATCCATGACCTCTTCTGGACCGACCCCATTGATAAGACCAAGTCCAAAACGTCGTCCTACTTGGACTTGTCGCCCCTATATGGAAGCAACCAGAAGATGCAGAACAGCATCCGCACATTCTGCGACGGGATGCTCAAGGCCGACGCGTACGCCGATTGGCGGATCCACGGGATGCCACCTGGCGTCTCCGTTCTGCTTGTCATGTTCAATCGTTTCCATAACCACGTTGCGAAGCACCTTGCAATGATCAATGAAGGCGGGCGTTTTACACCACCTAAGGATCAGCGACCTAGTCTTGCTGATCTCCAGCCGGCCGACAAAGAAAAGGAGGAGACCTGGGACGAGGCTTACAAGAAGAAGGTGGCCGCGTGGAAGACGTACGACGAAGACCTTTTCCAGACCGCTCGGCTCGTCACCTCCGGCCTGTACATCAACATCACTCTGGTGGACTACGTCCGGAATATCGTCAACCTCAACCGCTGCGACACCACGTGGACGCTCGACCCGCGACAGGAGATGGGTCGTGATGCTGGCACCGCCAAAGGCGCCGAGGCCGGCACGGGCAACGTTGTCTCGGCCGAGTTCAACCTAGCCTACAGGTGGCACAGCTGTATCTCCGAAAGGGATGACCGCTGGATCCAGGATTTCTATCACGACTTGTTCGGTAAGCCCGCCCATCAAGTTGACATGAAGGACATGGGTATGGGCTTCAAAAAGTTTGATGAGAGCATCCCCAAGGACCCTAAAGACAGGACCTTCGGCCACTACAAGCGCGACCCAGCAACTGGCAAATTCAAAGACGACGATCTTGTGGAATGCATCACGTCGTCCATTGAGGACTGCGCGGGGGCGTTCGGTGCCCGCAACGTGCCGATCTCCATGCGATCGGTAGAGATCCTGGGTATCATGCAGGCGCGGAAGTGGCACGTATCAGGTCTCAACGAATTCCGGCGCCACTTCGGCCTAAAACCCTACGAGACATTCGAGGAGCTCAACTCAGACCCCGAGGTGGCAAGTTGTCTCAGCCACCTGTACGAGCACCCGGATTTTGTCGAGCTCTACCCGGGCCTAGTGGCCGAGGAGGCCAAGGAGCCTATGGTGCCAGGTGTGGGCATCGCCCCGACCTACACCATCTCACGTGTCGTGCTGAGCGACGCCGTCTGTCTGGTCAGAGGCGACAGGCACTACACAACCGACTACAGCCCCCGATCACTCACGAGCTGGGGCTTCAACGAGGTGCAGTACGACCTGAACGTCAACCACGGCTGTGTCTTCTACAAGCTTTTCATCCGAGCCTTCCCCGATCACTTCAAGCAGAACTCCGTCTACGCGCACTATCCCATGGTCATTCCATCTGAGAACCGCCGCATCCTGAAGTCTCTCAAGCGCGATCACTTGTTCACCTGGGACCGCCCGGCGCACGCACCCGCTAGCCTGGAGGTTGGCTCGTCTGATAGTAGCGACGAGACGGGCGCAGCTTGGTGCGAGAAGTTGAGCTCGCTCTTGGACAGGGAAAACATTCGTGTCAGTACTGAGGAACAACCATCCGGGGACAACTTGTCGGAGGCTGTCAAGGTGTTTTATCAGCAGACGCTGGAGCGGCTGTTCAAAGAGAAAAGCTACATGCTGGGCGGTGCCCACATGGTTGACATCGTGCGAGACATAGGCAATGTTGCAAACGTGAGTAGCCTCTGCCAGATTCGACGGATCTCTCTGCTGACCTTACTCAGGTGAACTTCGCTTCGTCGCTCCTGAACCTGCCTCTCAAGACGGCCTCGAGCCCGAAGGGCATCTACAGTGAAGAGGAACTGCACTCCGTTCTGGCACTGATTTACATCACCCTCTTCCTAAATGAAGATCCCATCAAAGTCTTCCCGCTCAGGCAGGCGGCAAAAGCCATAAGCGAGCAGTTCTGCAAAGTCATCGAGAGCAACACTGGCACCGGAGGCCGCGGATTCATGAGCATCTTCGGCTCCACAAGCCGAACAGACTCTGTGCATTCGTACGGAACTGAGATGATCAAAGGCTGGGGCAAGGGCGGCATGAGCGCGTCTGATGTCGCCTTGGGTCACATCATACCCACAGCCTCTCACATTGTAGCCATCCAGGGCGCGTTGGTAAGTGACTGCGACCCCAATCAGGTATTGGTGATGAGCTGACGCAGACCAGTTTGCGCAAGCTGTGGACTTCTATCTGTCCCCAGAAGGCAAAGAGCACCTCCCCAAGGTTCAAGCTCTCGCCAGTGGAGCATCTTCGGTCGAGGATGACAAGCAGCTCCTAGGCTATGTCATGGAAGGCATCCGTCTGTCGCGACGCTCCTCCACCTCGGAGGACAGGCTCGAGTCTGCGGAGTCGCTGAACGTAACCCCAACCAGGCCCCTGGAGCAGCACGGTGACTACGGGCTGGGCTCCAACCCTTACCTGCCCCGTGACGTACATACGGCGGCGCTGACCGAGCTGTTCCGCGCGGTGTTCAGCAAGAAGAACATCCGGCGCGCGCCGGGCCCACAGGGCGAGCTGAAGAAGATTGCACAGGAGGACGGCTCGTGGGCTTACATGACCGAGGATTGGAGCAGCGTCACGCCTCTGCCGACGTCGATGCGGGTGTGCTGGGATGAGGCCTAATGAAAGAAAGAATGAATGAATGAATGAACGAATGAGCAAGGCAGGCAGCCAGGCCCAGGCTTGGGCTGCTGCGTGGACCCGGGTGCGACGTGCGCGACGGCAGATCCCTTCGGCTTCGGGTAGTTCACAAACAAGGTTGCACTCAATTTCCGGCGGGGGGAACTATAGCAGTACTGTTATCATTATATCCATCCTCTCAATGAATACCTAGCTTGCCTAGGTATCTTAGCCCAACCACGCTATACCCGCAGCTGCCGCCCTTGCAGAATGAACACGCGGGATATCCGCCTTGTCTGGGTTTGCCTTGCTTTCAGGTGTTATCGGCATCCATGACAAATTCCCCGAAGTGGGAGGGCATCCTACGCAGGTAACCCGGTAACGCACGCCTGGTTGCTACCGTAGCATTCGCTGGAGCTTCCCTCCCCCCTCCAAGCTCTACCACTGCGTTTCCGATTCATGTTTCAGCTTTCAATGTTCCTCGCAGCCTTATACGTGATTATACGTTGATGCGCCGTCGATCACAGTTACTTTTGTTAATGGCATGATCCTGCTCCGTGGCCGTCTCCGGATCCCGCGTCGCACCCGGTAGCAGAGTCCTTCACTGTCCACAGCACAACAACACGACGAAAATTCCGTGCCTCGCTCACTCACACGAGCGCTGTCCGTCCGTCCCACACCCACGCGCTGTGGTTTTACCCAGATGTCGACTTCCGTCGGCAGCGTACATGGGAAAAGCCTAATAAATGAATGGATTGGGCCACGCAGCCCGCTGGGATCCGGGCGCGGGAAGCTCGTGGGCCTATCTTGCCTCCCGAGGTCGACGTGCCGAGCATTATCGACAAGGATCCGGATGTGAGCCTATCCGGATGTTGTTGTTGCTGGGGAAAGAGAAGGAAGGGGTGCAACCGTACAAGTTCCCACATCCCTGGCCTGGACGTCTTTTGATGAGCAGAGGGAAGAGAACCGTGTCCCAGGCTCCCTGCTGCCCCCTGCTGCCCTGCTCAAATTTTACCCAGCAGTTATAATAACATATACATCTCGGCCGAGAGCTTGTTTATTATATGGTTGGGCCTGGGCGCTAGCTTCCTACTGCTACACTGCGAACAACACGAGATGAAGGGACCCCGTTCGCGTTGCAGCCCGCCAAGCGCTTGTGGTTCGCGTCGGTTGTTCCCGCGGCTTCTCTGCGGCGAGGCCTGGAGTTGAAAGCGTCATGAGAATGGGCATGGTCTTGCTCGTCACTTTCTCTTATCAACGATCAACCCTGGATCAAGTTGCAGAGGACCGACTGGCTTTTGTGCCGTGACTCCTGAAATTTGACGCCTCGCGCGATGAAGGTCCCGAGAGAGAACATCAAGTCCACGGGGCTGAGCGTTGTCTATGACCCAGAAAGCCGCAGCGACGTCAACCTCGAGTAAGACTTCTCCTTCTGACTCTCGTAGTTTTTGACTGACCACAATCAGCATCATCCTCGTCCACGGCCTGGGAGGCCACCCAGTAAAGACATGGCTGCACACCCCAGCGAGCGAGGTCCCGCCCAAGGACTTCTCATCGCCAAACGTCGCGTCAACAGCCAACCTCGGCTCATCAGAGAATGAGCCCGTGCGCGCCCTATCTCTGAAGCACCTGGCCTCGCCGAACCAGAAGAAAGGGAACACGCTCAAGAAACCGCGAAATGGAGAAGCACCGCCGCGTTTGCGTGTGTTTGGGTCGCCGCTCCGGCCCCGCTCGGAGGACTTCTCGGATGGCTCGGGAGGCTTATTGTCATCGGACAACGTCGCGGTCACGAGGTCGGGACGGGCCCCACGGCGAGGTTCCCACCGTCGGCCCCGCGCACAGGAACTCAGGCGGCAAAGCCCGTTGAAGCAGTCGGAGCCTGCGCTCGATCGGTGGGCCGTGGCGGGGGATGAGAGGGACGCGGATGAGGCGTGCGACCTGGGGACGTTTTGGCCGACTGATCTGCTTCCGGACCTGTGTTGCGATGGCAGGATACTCACCTGGGGGTTTCGGACGCGCATATCTGACGGGCATCTCGTCCCAGGGCAGCTGGATGTCTTCAGCCGGGGCAGGGAGCTGCTGAGCGATGTGAATGACCTGCTTGCGTCGCACAGGGAGCACGGCCAGAATCGGGAGCTGGTGTTTGTGGCCCACAGCACGGGTGGGATAATTATCAAAGAGGTGGGATCCCAATGCTGGACCAGTGAGATACTTTTTGTTTGGCTCACCTCAACTGACATCCACACCAGATGCTCCGTCTCGCCTACTCGTACGAGGACACCCAGAACAGGCCCCTGCTTGCATCGATAGCAGGCATCATCTTCATCGGGTGTCCGATGAGGGATTCGCCCAACGGCACCATGATAGACGCCATGACCAGCATGGCGGCGGCGACGATAGGCGTCGAGATGCACGACCGTGTGCTGCACGAACTCCTCGGATGGGACACATCCCTAGCATATGAGGGTCGTGACGTTCTCGAGCAAACACGGCACGAATATGGATTCCAGGTGAAGGCGTATCGCGAGACCATCATCATCCCTCCGGCAGATGACACATATGTTCCTTGGGTGGCTCTTGCCGTTCGACGAGACTCTGAGTCGCTGGAAGGTGCGAAGGAGGAGGCTGAGTACATCGAGTCGGATCATCTCAACATGTGCAGATTCGCATCGGCTGGGAGTGACGGATATCGATCCCTCGCCTCGTTCATCCTCAAGCTGGCGCACAGCCAGTCGGTCAGGGTAAGATAAGATCCATCCTTCCCGTCCTCGACACAATTGTGGTTGGTGGAAGGCTGATGACGACCCATCCCCTGCAGAAGCATCGCTTGACGTCTGAAGAGGAAGCTGCTCTGCAGCTCCTGGCAGCTCCTGGAAGTGCAGCACCTGCCCAATTCCCAACAACGAGCTTGGTGCTTCCAGAAATACCAACTCGGAAGGCACCACCTTGGCTGCTCAAGCACCCAGCCTTTGCGTCATGGTACCATCGCACCTACCCTCAGGATCGTCACAAACTCCTCTGGCTGCGCGGCCCAGCAGCGTGCGGCAAGTCTGAGCTTCTTTCGTCTCTGATCTCCCATATCGCGACCGAGTGGTCCCCCACAACCCACAGCAGCGCCATCATCACCACCGTCGTCGAAGGTGAGCCTCTGCTCCAAACCATAATTCCAGAATCAGAAAATTCAGAAAGCCGTCAACACGGCCACAGAACATGCGACAAGAAAAGGCAGCACACCACAACCAGCGACAGACCAGATCACATAAGCAACAAAAGCAGTGGCAGCACCACCACAACCACCAGAAACACCCCAAGCGGCCCGACACATGAAACAGCCTCTCCCCTTCGGGCCATCCTGCTGCAGCTGTGGGCGCACGACCCGCGGCTGCGGAACCTTGTGGGCGGGCTGGCCAAGGCATCATCCCTGCGGGGCCATGCCGCAGATTCATGCGACGACCACGCCCTGCCCGCCGAGCCCAGCAGGCCCAGCGACAAGCCCAGCACGCAAACCGACGCCAGCGGGGCCCAGGCGCCGCCACAGCCGCACACGCCAAAAGTCTATTCTCGGCGGCCCAACAGTGGCCCCGGCGGCGATGGTATTAATAACGACACTCAGGGGCCGCGGCATGACGCGGGAGGGAACGAGCTGGCAGGCCGGCTTGTCCGCGGGGAGGGAACAGACACCTCCGGCCATGTTTCTCATGTCGCTGTCGCTGTCGCTGCTGATCAACACAGCTTCCCCAGCGGGCTGAGAAGAGAAGAAGGAGACACGGGATCCCACCTGGACGATGCGCACATCGTCTCGTTCTTCCTGGAGGACTACCTGCGACTCAAACTGCCCCAGGCTGAAGCACAGGCCAGCGCCGACAAGCAAAGCCGTGCGGCGGGAGTCAAACCCAAAGTCGAGGAGGGGGGTGACAAGGGCAGCAGGCAGAAACACAGTGGAGCTAACTCGGGGGTGCTCGTCGAGACACCTGGCACGCGGCGCATTTTTGTGTTTGTCGACTTCGCGCCCACCACATCACCCTCCACCGCGCGCGACCTCATCTGGTGCCTGGCCCAGCTCGCGCGCCGGAGCACACTGAGCATTTGCATTGCGTCGCGGGGGCTGGAACTTGAAGGCGTGGGCGACATCATGGCGATCAAGCATTCGGAGGGGTATGGGGATGAGATGCGCGGCACGCGACTGGCTGCGGCCGCCGCGGCCGCCTCTGCAGCGGTCGATGATTTTCAGGCGGATGAGGAGGACGGCGAGGGTAGCAGCACCATGCTGACGGTGGACGTGCCCACCTCCAACGCAGAGGACGTCACCGCCTACATCGAAGCAACACTCCTCCCCGACATCGAGGACCGGGAGACCCTGGCAGCCAAGCTGGCATCGCGGTCGCGGGGCGTCATGTTCTGGCTCGAGCACTCCGTGGCCATCGTCAACGACGCCAGCGAGGACGGCGTGTCGGGGGAGGTCGTGTGCAGCATGCTGGACGACATCGCGCCCGATGTCGAGAGCAACCTCTCAGCGACGCTGTCGAGGAGCCGCAGCGGGTCCTCGTCGTCCATGATGGCCATGGCGAGGGTGAGGGAGGCCCAGGAGCACCCGGGCCAGGCGAGGCTGGATGATCTTTATGCGTGGAAGCTGAGGCGACTGAGCGTAGGTGAGGCGAGGGCTGCGCTGGTGCTCATGCAGTGGGTCATGCTGGCCCCGGAGGCGCTGCGGTTGAACGAGCTGTTGGTTGCGATCCGGCTGACGATGCTTGTCTGGCCGCAGAACGGCGATGATGCCTTACTAGGCGGGACCGACTTGATCGCGAAGGCACTCAACGTCGAGCCGCCGATGAGCCTGAGGGATCTGCGGCGAAGACCGGCCGGAGGAGCCGAGTACGTGCCCGCGGACAACCCGTCGCAGTTCTGGCGGTGGGCGCGGCGGATATCCCAGGGGCTCGTGAAGCTGGACGGCGAATCGAGGACCACGACCAACAGCAGCAACAGCAAGGTGTCGTCCGAGCCACTTGGACTTCAGCGCGTGGTCCCCGCCCACGAATCGGTACGACGTTTCTTCCTCGAAGGGAGGGGATTTCAGATCCTCACCCCAGCACCATCATCACCTCCCCAGCCAGACAGGGCGACGAAACAACAACACCCACCACCACCACCGCTCCCACCAACAACAGAACAGCTCATAGATACGAGCTACTACGCCCTCTTGCACACCTGTCTGGTCTACCTAAACATGACCGACTTCGACTCTCTGAGCCGGACGAGCACAACCGGTACTCACAGCAACACAGCCTCACAATCCCACCTGCGCAACCCCTCAGAGCCTCCCTCAGAGGCAGAAGAAGAGTCAAACCGGCTCCACCGCTCCAACGCAGAAGCCCAGCGCGCACTGGTCACATCCTCCTACCCTTTGCTCCGCTACACCGTCGACAACCTGATCTTCCACCTCCTCCGCCCCCGGGCCCTGCGCTACTTCCCGCCGCAAGCCGCCCTGTTGAGGTTGCTCACGGCTGACGGGTGCCGTATCTGGCGGCGGTGGACGCGGCTGTTGGGAATCCCTGACGCCGGCGGCAGCAGTGGTGGCGCCGGTGTCGGAATTAGCAATAGTAGCAGCACGGCCGACGTCCCCACGGCAGTCCTGTCCAAGGCCCGCGCCCGCCCAACCGCAGCCGTCCTCCTGCGGCCCGTCTACGGCGCCTCGTTCCGCCTCGAGCGCGTCCTCCGGCGCGCGCACAAGACAGCGCGGGAGCAGGCCGCCCTGGCTGCGCGAGCCCGGACCCGGTCGAGGCTGAGGACCCAGCGCAGCGGGAGGAGCATCAAGAGTGCTGGGGACAGCAAGGCGGGAATGCCGACCACTCCCAGGACGCCCACGCGCCCCGCGATGGTGCGCTCCGCGAGCGAGTCAAGCGTCGTGTTTGCGCTGATGGGTGGCGGGGAGGGTGGGGATGATCCCAAGGCGCACTGGCTGGTCCCCAAGAGCAGCCCGCGGTCGCCGAGGTTGAGGTCGGACTCGCTTGGGAGCATTGGGTCGTCGCCCATGTCAAACCCGGCTTCTCCTGGGGTGCTTGTTGGGATTGAGGAGGTTTGATGGGTTGGGTTGGGTTGGGGTGGGTGGTTGGTTGGTTGGTATGTATGTATGGCTCGGCGTTGGGGGAACGGGGACGGCGATGGAATAGACTGATATCCGGGATCTAGGATGGATGGATTGCTTTGTGATCGATCATAGAGGACTGCCGAACTGAATGGATCAGAGTGTCAATGTTGGTTCGACCTTCATGTTTTGATAAACTTCCATTTCACCAGACGGATCGTCTCTCATGCTTGTGATCATGTGTACATGCACTCTTGAAGTCTAATTCGGTTTTGGTTTTTTTTTCTTTCTGTTCTGGTGTTGATGCACACCTTGAAACTAACACAATTCGCATTGCGTTGGGTCAACGACATCTAGAGACCATTCTTGGCGTGTGTCCCCACGACTACAAGTACACCCCCGCTCTTCCTTCCTTCCTTGCTTGCTTCCTTTTGTTATAGAGAAAAAAAACCCCCCCACACTCCTACCTGCACCTACACCTACAGCAGGCTCTCACCCAGCGCGCACCTGACCAAGCTGCACCCCGCGCGTACCGTCTCGCTGGCGCCGGGGTCGTTCTCGCTGGCCACCAGGCTGGGGTTGACCTCGACCAGGTCCATGGCGATCAGATTGCCCGTCTCATGCACGCACTCGGCGATGTAGTCGCCCTCGCGCAGGGTCAGCCCGCCGCGAACGGGCGTGCCCGTGCTCGGGGCCCACTGGGGGTCGAGGGCGTCGACGTCGAAGCTCAGGTGGATGGGGGTGTCGTTTCCGATGTGGGCGAGGGCCATCTCCATGACGCGGCCGATGCCGTGTCTGGTGGTTCAAGGTGTTAGCTGATGTTCTTTATGTGATTTCAAGAGGGAGTACAAACCTGTCAATATCGTGCATGCTGAAGGCCTTGATGCCGTTCTCCCTCAGTATCCTCTTCTCGCCCGCATCGACGTCCCGCAGGCCGATGTAGACCAGCTTCCGTAGCGACAGGCGGTTTGACTCTTCTAGCCAGCCAAAGTACTCCTCCTTGTCCTCGTTTGCCAGCCCCGTCAGGAAGGCGACGGGCATGCCGTGGATGTTGCCAGAGCCTGACGTCTCTGGGGTGTTGATATCAGCATGGGCATCGACCCAGATGACGGCGACCTCGCGGTTGAGCCTCTCGCGGACGGCCTTGGCGGTGCCGCCGATGGTGCCAACGGCGATGGAGTGGTCGCCGCCCAGGGTCAGCACGAGGCGGCCCTGGCTGGCGTGGCTGTAGACCTGGTCGGCGATGCGGCGGGTGACGGCGGAGACGGCCTTTGGGTTCTTCATGCCGCGGTATGGTGGGTCCTGGCCGGCCTTGGGGACCAGGTCGGTGTAGAGGTGGACCGTATCGTCGCCGTGCAGCTTGTAGCCGAGCTCGTCGCGCAGCTGGGTCAGCAGGCCGGACTCGATCAGGGCGGAGGGGGCAGCGTCAACGCCTGGCTTGCACTGAGTGGGGCACCGTGTTAGTCCTCGAGAGTCGTCCCAAAAACAAAGGTTTCTCGTAGGGAAGGTTAGAAGAACAAAGCAGAGGGGATCGTACCTGTCCACCAGAGAAGCCAACAGCAACCACGCCCAGGTCCTCGGGGTTGGAGAGGAATTTGGACTGGATCATGCTGGTGTTGAGGCCCTTGTAATGGTTGTAGTGGCCGTACGAGACGCTAGCCTTGCGCTTCTTGTTGGCGCTGCCGTTGTTGTCGTGGGCCGCAGTGCGGTCTTCGAGAGTCGGAGGAACCATAATGAATGTGGGCAAAGTGATGCTGTGATCTATTTGAAGGAGACGTCTTTGTTCCTCCGAAGTGGTATTGGCGGTGGTGGTGGTGGTGGTGCCAACACGAAGGAAGGATTGCTGTCTGGCTGACTTGTGACTTGTGACTGACTGACTGACTGACTGACTGACTGACTGACTACCTGCCTTTCGGCGCGGTTCGGCTTTGCGGGCCAAGGAAGGGAGAAGGGGGCAGCAGTAGCTCGACAGAGAGTGACGTTGGAACGCTGCTAGGCGCAACCTTGGTGGGAGGCTCGGGAGTGAGCGCGATTGCTTGGCAGAAGGCACGAGCTGGAGGGGAGCTGGAGGGGAGCTGTGCTTGCACGCTCTTGCTTGTGAAGATCAGATGCCTCAGCCGTGTCTCTGTCTGAAGCTGAATGCTGTGTGACGACAGGCCAATACTGCCGGTGAGAGAGAGAGGAGGGTGTTGTGATATGGAGTTTTATCGACAACAGCTATCAGGTCTCAATTGCATCAAACTGGCTGCTTGACTGACTGACTGACTGACTGCACTGCACTGCACTGAACTGTACTCTTCGCCCAATGTCGTGTACGGACCGGTCTCGAAATGCCTCACATCGACGAGACGAGGTCGAGAGGGAAAAGAGGGTGGCAGCCATGCTTTAAATAGACAGACCAGACCTGGCTGAAATGCTGTGGCAGCTCAACAAGAACGAGAACAAGAACAACAACAACAACGGGATGGAACGGGCAGCGCAGGCGAAAGGGGCGCAGGAGCAGGACCAGGTGACCGCCTATCTGTCCCCTCCATGGCGCGCCATTTCGTAACAAATTGAGTAAGATCAAAGTCAGACCAAGAAGGGGGCCGTGATGATTTTTCTGGTGTTGTCCCCTAAGTGCAGGAGATGGCTATACCTGCACTTAGGGGAACTGCCATCCTGGGGCCGCCCTTGTCTGGCTCCGTCATCGGGTCCCACCTGCTGCTCTCGGCTGCAGGGCCCACTTTCTGTTATCTCCCACGACTGCCACCTACGGGCCATCCGAATCGGGCCAAGCGCCGACCGCCTCCCTGCCCTTCCTTCCTTACTTCGTACTCTGTGCTCCGAGCTTGCGAGAGCCGTATCCAGCCGACTCTATGCTGCAACTCCAGGCCTGCAAAGTTTCCAACATCAAGACAAGCCAGTCGCAGCTTCAACACGACAAATCCAATGTTGTTTTCCCATACAACATCACATGCCTATACACTGCTGACCGGCAGATCCTTCTACCGTGGTGCAAGGTGGCCGATGCAAGGCCTTTAAACATGATCAAGCGAACATGGGTAAGCATATCCTACCAGATCATGAAATAATTAATGGACAGACCCGGGCAGGTCTCAATACATCTCTCCCATCCTTACTTCCCAATATGGCCCCAGTAATCACACCAATCCGGCTTGTCCAACGCTGAGACAGGCATCCGACGAAATGCAGCGCATGCCAGCGTCCACAGGACAAGCCGGGCAAGAACGAATGCCGCCTTCGACACAAAGAAGACGATCCTATGTCTGTGTCTGAAGTACAACAGCACCAAGCCAATGGGCAGCGTCACCAAGGCGCAGGACCTCCACGCCCATGCCTCTGCCTTGCTAGGAAATGGGTACTGCCACGCGCCCAGGTGAACCGCCGTCACCATCAACAGGCTCACGATCACCCGCCCAGACAAACACCTATCCCACACCATCTGCAGGCTACAGAGATGCCTGTCACCAGCTCGGGTTGCTGCCAATTGCCCGGCCCTCACCAAGTCGACTTCGAATGGATCCTGGATGTCCTGCGGGCACCAGAACCAGGCCACCGTGGCGATCAGCCCGCAGCACGCATATGCCATCGTCATGTCCTCTAGCAGCGTCACCTGGTACCCACCTGCTAGGCGAGACACCGTGTTTGCGCTGAACCATAAAGCCTGGCCACCGGCGATGATCTTCTCGAACCAGCTCTGTTTGCTTCTTTTATCAATGTCTTCCTTTTGCGGGAGCATGCCGATGTTGATGCCAACGCCCGAGTTCTTGTCCCGACCTCGCTGTGCAAGCTCGACCAGCATATCCGCCGTGAGGATCTCTCCGCTTGCCTCATCTTTGATGCCGTTCTTGATAACCAGGAATGACTGCTCAAGAGCCCACGACTCCCAGCCCCGGATGTTGCGGAGCCGACGTTGGAGCTGCCACGCCAGGGTGAGTTGTACTGCAGCGGCCGGCATGACCTCTGGCATGAACAACGTGGCGGCACCCCAGATCACCCTTGACCTGCTTTCGCGGTAGTCTGTATGCGGTACCGTCCACACGACGAAGAACATCGTTGCCAGGCAGCTCCATATAATGCTGACCGTGCCTCGGCCACAGCCTGGGTCTGGGACGAATCCGACAGTTTCCATTATGAGCTGATGAAGTTGGCCATGCAATGATAAAACGACTGAAATTCCTGCCGTCACATATCTTAAAGAAGTAGCTTGTATGGGCAGCTCACAGAACAGCGGACAGAACTCGGGGCTACTAGGTAGGCTTTATGCCGCCAAATATTTCAAATACGAAGGCGCAGGCAACAGTGACTTCGTCGTTGCACTGCAGAATCCTCATTGACACTTACAGTGACATTTCGCTCAACCAAGGCTCAACTGCGAGCCTGCCGGTTGGGGGCCGCATGTGCAACAGCGGGACTATTTCTGGAGGCAGATCTTCACTCGTGCATGGCTCTTTGCAGGGCGTCCAGGATGATTGCAACAGCTCATAGGCTAGAACCACTCATCCTGGAGGGGATGGTCGCTAAGCCACTCACTGCGACACCACTGTGGACCTTGGAAAGGCTGGCTCTAATCATTTCTCGTTTTGCGACCACGAGAAATTAGGAGAATCTTTTGGGTAAGCCACCTGTATTGCAGAATGTTCTTGAGTTATGCGTCGTGATGATTGACGTTATCGTTGGAAACGAGTCCAGCATACAATCGTTCTGATACGAGAGACCTGTCCTCCTGCTGGATTCGAACTTGACGTTTTGGATAACTATTGTTCAAGATTGAGCCGCCTTACAAAGAAACAGAGAAAGTATAGACCTTTGTCATGGCCTAGGAGTCCACCACCATCAACATTACATACCCACGATGCCTGCCATTTCCCACCACCATGAATTCCATGCCTCCCACTGCACGTCCTCCTCGCGCTCTACGTGCTCCTTGCCATTTTTAGCCTTTGGCTTCTGCGCCTCCCATTTTGCTCAGGCTGCACTTCGGCCACTTCCGACCGACCATTGGCGACTTGGCAGGACGAGGTGATGTGTCCCTGCTCAATAGCGTGTGTCCAGAAATGATACCAGGGGCTCACCGAGATATCACACCCCGAGAGAGAACATTGCGAGGGCCCATCGTTCGCCGATTGTGGCTGCTGGCCACTCTGCCCATTGCAGACACCACAATGGCCACCGCCCGGACCAGATTCCCACCAATCTCCGCCGGCACCTTTCTGGGAATGGCGACCGTAGTGCGCATGCGCAAGAGCAGAGTTCGCCATCGCCGATAGTCCGTCCGGCCGGTCCCATTGTCCAGGCTTCAACCGCGAGACGATGCTTCCCTCTGCCTTCTGTACCAATAGCTCCCACAGCGCGCGTTCGGGATAGAAGTGGGACCGGAGATAGGCCAGCGCCATCACGGTGTTGGCCAAGAGAGCCACGGATTCGCTGCCCTTGGCTGTGTCCGCAGCATGCTTCTCGACCCAGAGTCCGAGTGCATTCTGCGTTCCGTGGCAAAAGTGCTTGGCCAGGCGGTCCGCGACACTCTTCTCGAGGTCGAATAGGCCGTCTATGCGCTGGTAGCGGACAATGTCCTGCCAAGGGATTGCGCATGGGTTGTCGGCGGGCCCGTCCGATTTCGTGGGCTCGTCATCATCTAGGTCGTACACAGCGGGCAGAATGGGGACACGAGCGATTTTTGCCTTCTTTCTCGCCCGCGTGCTAGTAGAGCCTGTCGGTGCGGATCTTCTCGATGCCCTTGATGCTAGAATCTTTACCGGCGGCACCTTCACCGGTGCTGAGTATGTCGACACGGATTTCCTCGCTGCCTTCGACGCCAGCTGCTTCCGCGGCGCAGCGTGGGCCATCATCTGGCTTGGTTGCCAGCCGTACGAGGTCCTCGAGAGGTCAATTTCAGCCCGGGGCGCCTTGTACAGGCTTACTTCCACGTATTCGTCATCCAAAGACTCATCCTGTAGGTGGCTGACAGCGACAAAGGACGCCCATTTGCTGGATATGGAGTACGTCTGGCACAGATGCTCGGCGTTGCTGCGGATGATATCTGACGAGATTGCGTCGGGAACGTCTTGGCTTTCAAGATCTCGCACGGCGGCCTTGGCGGCAAGATGGTGGATGGTGGTGTTGTCGGGCGCGGCTCGAGTCACTTTCAGAGCGGCCGTTTTCGTCCCGCCGTACTGTGAGGACGCAGTGATGGTCACCTGTTCTGGGAGCTCGTTGCTGGTGGTGTCGAGCAGGAAAAAGACCGATCGTTGCCCGTAGTGGTGAAGCAACGGGATGTTTCTTGGAGCCTGGACGAAAGAAGGGCCAGATGCCTTTTTTCCAAGCTTGGGGAACACATCATCCACGTCGAGCCGCTTCTCATCCCACCCATCGCAAATGCTAATTGAATAGGACCAGCTATTCGGCATTATGGCACCCTTGAGAATCCGGATCACGGCTTCCTTCCACCTGCCAGCGGAGTCCACGGAGGCAACCTCCCCAAAGCCACCGCCGAGCATGCCGATACCTTGGATCAGCTGATGGCTGATGTGGTCCCCAAGTCCCATGCTGAAGAACCGCAGCTGTCCGTTTGCCTTCGCCGTGTTCATGCGCACGAACTCTATAGTCTCCTCAACCTTCCAGATCTCGCCATCGGTCAGTAGAATGACCTGTGTCGAGGCAGCCTCCGCCGATTTCCGGTCAGCGACGGCTTTCTTCAATGCATTGAGTACCTCTGTGCCGCCAAAGTCTGCCTGAAACGTCGATATATGGTCCAAGGCCTGCTGCACCGTGACCTCGGTGTACGGCACAGAACTTCCCCAGAGGCCTGACACGGAGCTGCCGAAGGAGTAGAGGTTGAACCTGCACTTGGGCGGGAGGCTCTTCACAAACACGAACAGCGCGTTCTTGAGCTCCTCGATCTTGGCCCCACTCATCGAGCCCGAGCGGTCGGCCAGGAACAGGACCTCGCCGTCGAACTCGGCCATGGACTGGCGCAGGTCCGAGAAGAGCTCGCTGGGGCGCACTGTCACCATCAGAGCCGGATGGACCGAGCCGCTCGCTCGGGCCAGCACAGCCTGGGACCTTCGCAGGTTCTCATCGGGCGAGGGGATGAAGAGGATGAAGTCTTTGTCCATGGCTGCCTTGTCGGACATCCGGACTATGGCACGCTTGGAATTGGCAGTGTGACCCATGCCCGGCTGACTCTCGAGCGCGGCAAGGTCTTCACAACCCTCCTCCTCAGATCTCCGGTCGATCTCCTCGTGCTCGGTTTTGATGTTATGGCCACTCCGGCAGACAATGGGTTTCTCAGGGATTGAACATGCAACAGCGACGACAACTTCAAGGCGGGGCTCCTTGGGAATCGAATCTCCTCCTCTCGTTGCCCAGCCAAACGAGCCCTTTCCTTTAGATCCCTCTGGGGGCGTGCCGTATCGCGGCGCAACGGAGGTTGGGATGGTCACGAGAACGCCGTCGCCGGCCAGGTCCGTGTGGAGCTCCTCGACGTACGTGATCTCCACCTTGATGGTTGTCTTAGGGGCGATATTCCCACTAGCTGTCTGGAAGACCTCAGGCGTCAGCTCCTCGACGAGAGCCGCGGCCTCCTGCTTCTGGACGGCCTTGATGAACTCCTGCCTGGCCTCCTCCTTCGGCTTGACCTTGCCTTCCAGGACCTTGTCGTCGCCGACCTCACACCGGAAGGCAGTGACGGTGGCGCCGTCGTACAGCGGGAAGGAGTACCAGGCCTCCGGGATGTTGGTGTTACCGGGGTTCTTGAAAGTCTGTACCAGCTTTGTCTTGGCGATGCTGTGGTCCACTTGCATATCGATGGACACGTCGACGAGGGGTAGGCATAGCTGGGGCTGGGGTGGGTTCGGAGCCGGGCGATATGGGAGCTCCGTGGTGGTGCCTACCCCAGGTGGTGCCGAAGAAGACCCCGCGGCTGGGTCTGATCCTCTCCCGGCCCCGCGCAAGGAAGGAAAGGTCGGGTACTCCGGGACTGCCTCGTTGGCGGCAGCATCGGCCAGCAGGGTGAAGTAGACCCCTGATGGCAGGCGGGGCATTGCTCTGTTCAAGTTGTTGTTTGAGCCATAGCCCCGAGCTGTCTGCTTAGTCCTAGCCATGTCGGAACGATATATTGTTGATGTAGTATATAAGCACTTGAGAGGAAAGGAAAAAAAGACCAGGACGAGGCTGCAGAAATTTGGGGTCATCGAGCGGTTTATATAGAGGGATGTAGGAAACTGCGCCACAACTACCCAATGCATATATGCTCATAGCCTACACGCTCCCTCCCTACCAGTGGCTGGTGTAGGTCGGTTTGGCAGCGTGTGGTTGCCTAAAAAGACTCGGATAGACGGTATTCGGATATGTGCATCCAACAACAGGTGCTCGGTCCACCAATGGCGTGTTGTGCTGGTTTGGGCTTTGCCAGTTGGGGGGGACTAGAGGCTCGCGAGGCTGCTGGTGATTGGTCGGGAGCCACATTTGACCCCCCCTTTCTCCTTATGCATATGTCCTTGGTCGACTCCGCAGGTGCATCCTGTTTTCCTTGGTTGGCTTTGTCTTGCTCGGATTTAGCTTTTTCCTTTTTTCCCTTCACGGTGTCAGGAAAGTGAAACCATGTCACTCGGAACACCTGGATTTCGTCTGTGTACAGCACGTCATTTGGTTGGGCCCCAGGCCAGCGAGGTGGAACGGCGTGTCAGTCACGTGGGTCTGCCAGCTTCTCAATGCAGGTTTTTCGCATGACCATTGGGCGTACATACTTTCAGCCGCTTGAATGATTGGGGGCTTTCTAGTGAGTTATTCACCACTTGACACCGAGGGCACAGCTTGAAGCCGACACCTTTGCTCTCAGGTGTTCTTTCCGCCGCTATTATCTAGGTAGTATGTCATGTGGAGTAGATCACCTGGTCTATTGTGTGGAATGAAGCTTATATAGTCCAAATACTTGCTTCTATGGACCTTGCTTCCTAGTCTTCAAATTCTCTTCTTCAGATCTACTTAGTTCCATGGTGACAAGAAGAAATGAGCACCTGCTGTAGTCTCTGAAATTATAAACGGCTGAGAGCTCTCCGACACTGCTTCAGTCCATCGTTGCTCTTCTGTAGAGGGGTATTTCCGACGTATATTTGAAGAGGCCGCCACATCTTGGGCTTGGGATCGGCTGTTTAAACGAATGTTTTGTCAGATTGTGTTATTGATTCGAGTAGAACGGCAACGTCACTCACCCATGGCTTCCCGCCAATGGGCTATATACCCAGGATTCCTGTTCAAGAGCGTCATGGAAAGAATGAAATCCGCTGGAATACCCCTGAGCCATCAAGTAAGTCACTATTCCCAGATTCTGGCCAGCAGTGGAACTTACATGGCCTTGTACGCGAAGCTGAGGAAAAGATCCGCATTGGCGCATAGGTTCCGAGACCGGAAGTATTCATCCTGAGAGGCTACACGGTCGATCTCTAGCGCGACATTGAGGTGGTGATCCGTCCTCAGAGATTCCATATTCTCCATGGCCTCACCTATCAGCTCGCGGAATAGTACTGAGCGAGGATCTGGAAGCTGGAGAATGGTCAGTCAAACAGCTCTCAACCCTGTCGATAATTGGCTTGAAACATGTCCAAACTATCCCTGCACTCCATTCCAGCCCTTAATCTGACAGAATGCGTACTCCCACTGCATGTGCATGCGCGTAGAAGAATTGAGCGAACGTGGTTTGATAGATAGAATGCCTCACCTTCCACTTCCTATGACCATAGCCATACAGCCGCCTCTTGCCCGATTTAACATCCTCAAGTAGAGCTGGCACCTCACTAAGATCATGTACCGCTTCGAGTTGCTTGTAAGCAACCTCTATCGCACCACCGTGGAGGATACCGATACCCGAAAGTGTTGCTGCGGCACAGCACGAGTATGGGTCGGCCAATGCAGATGCTGTGTTCAGCAGTACCGATGCGGAGTTAGTAATCTCATGGTCCGCCATGAGTATCATTGTACGGTTGAGTAAGCCGACGACCTGAGTTTGAAAACAGATTCACTGTCAACCACGTGTCTAACTTTGAGAGGAAAGTTTGGCTAACTTACTTGAGGGTCTGGCCGTCCTGTGCTGCTTTCTACGAACCCCATCATATGAAGGATATTTTCTATATAGGAGTAGGATACCACAGGTGGCTTAAACTCTCGCCCGTGAAGACGACAAAACACGGCCGCGGCAATTACCGAGTCAACAAAGAGGAATTGTGGAATCTCTTTGTCTATAGCCGAGAGATTCCCCTTGTATAGATTTGCACCGCGGGATGCTGGGATCCTGTCAGGGCACAGAGCCGCATAGAGGGTCAGAGCAGCAGCGATGGCAGTCGTAGAGTGCGTGTTCATTCTTGAAGCTCATGAGCTTGTTAGCCAACGTCTGACAGCCGGCCAGAACACTAGCCTTGTATCATTTCAGAACACTCACGGCAGGTTATTGATCATGTCGAAGACATTTTGAGGTGGCATTTCCGAAGTAGCCATAGATCTATTGAAAGCGGCTGACTGTGAGGTACTAGGCAGGTACCCAAAGATTAAGAGAAAAGCAATGTGTTCAAAGGGTCTTCCTGAGTAGAACAAATCGGCCAGGTGTATTCCCCTGTAAGCGATTTCACCAGTATTCCCATTGACGTATGTGATTTGAGACTGCATGCACGCAGTGTTCTGAAACCCAAGGTCGAAGATTCGGATGCCAGCGTCATTCTGATCTACTGGACTCTCCGCCGTATGTGGCGACTTGATACGATGGAAGTCGGTAGCCCGAATAGAGTTGCGCGTAATGGGGATAGTATACGATTGTCCAGTCCGATTGTCGGTTACAGACAATGAATTCTGCACGTGTTGGATTTGCTCTTGTGGTGGCGCAATTGGCTCCATCTTAGCTCTCACTGGTGGACGATGTTGTCAAGGATAGCTTGGCTGGACATGTGAGAAGATGAGTGGAAATGGAGTATTCAAAGCCAAACACTGATTGAGGGGATGGCACTATAAGGATTCAAATACATGCTCGATATACAGTGCGACCACTGCGAAAGATGGTCTGGCTTTCCCCTGAATACTTACACCATCTCCAAGACCTTGGTTCTCTTGACCGCCCTCGTATGCTCGACTAACATGTACGCCTCCATAGGTCCAACACTAATGAACATCTAATTGGTTGGTTCGCTACGAAGCCTTGCGGGTACACTCCCTCGGTGCTGGGGTTGTTCTAAGTTGCTATGCGATCCCGACGCTCCTGCATGGTCTGGCCCTGAGGCGCGCGCGCTACTTCGGGGACCTTTTTTCTCACTATAATCAGCTACTAGTAAACTCTATTCTGTTTCAAGCCAGGCCACAAGCAGGGTGAAAGCGAGAATAGCTAGGGCATCTCCTCCACATTTAGCCCGATTTGTGATACCGGAACGAGTCCTGCAAAATTGCGATCGTATTGGGCTTCAATTTGCCACATGCATTTGACTCGAGGTGGCCAAGTCCAGACATCTCTACTTTTAGAGCCCCTGTAATTATGTAGGTGGAATATGGTTCCCGAAGGAAGATAAAGTTTAGCTGGTGCGACTACTTACTCAAGCAGGCGGGTATTCTCTTTGCCGAAGTCAAGCAGGGGTACTGTCGCAGCCATCAGAGCATGGTCTTGAAATTGCCAAGTTGAATGGGAGCGCGCCCAAGCCTCAGAGTGGCCAAGCGTACGTACGCATGCCGAGCCGTGGCACCAGCACTGTGGATTGACCGTGAACCTTAAAAGTAGTAGTACCTGGACAGCTCTTGTGAATATGTGCCCTCAACGCTCTGAGGCAATCAGGCCTTCTCCTCACATATTCGAGGCTGCATACATGTACCAATGTGTTCCACATAGGCATTCCTTCTCGCGCAACTGACCGTACGAACGAGCCTTAGGAGTACAACTTTCCTGTCGTTTTGAGGCCTTCAGCGAGAAGTTGCTTTAATGAGTCGAATCGACAGTATGTCTTCTGAGGAATGGCCCACGGTAGCAAGAATGAGCACGAGTCCCGGGACTGATGTGGACGGTGATGAGGTTCTTCAAACGTCCATGAACGGCCATACCACTCAATCAACGACGCAGGCACCTGGTATCTCGGGTGTCTTTACCAAGCACAAAGAGCCTCCAAAATATCGTGGAACCCTTGACGAATTCAATAGATGCGATACGACACCCAACACAGGCACAGAGTTTCCGGATGCCAATCTGGCTGAATGGCTCCGCGCTCGAAACTCAGACGACCTGATTCGAGACCTCGCGATCACAGGCAAGTTGATTAGAAGATAAATTGAGCACTCCATCAAGCGTTGACTAAAACAATCCACTAACTTGCCGTCCAAAGTATCACGCCGCGGTGTGGTGTTCTTTCGCGCTCAAAATGACATGACGGTCGAGCTGCAGAAAGAACTGGCCCAGCGTATGGGCCTCCTCACCGGCAAACCGCCTTCATCTGGCTTGCACATCTTTCCTCTGATGCACACAACCAAACAGATTGAGGACAAAGAAGTGACAGTCATTAGTGACCAAGGTGGAAAGCCAAAGGACGCGAAGGAGGCCGCTGCCAAGCCACGCCTCAGGCTGCAGGACCCCAGTGTAAGTTGAATCGGCACAGAAATAGTTGCATTATTCCTGGATACCTTACTATAGCAGCCAAAGCACACAAACAGAATTTCGCAATAAATGCTCTTCATTAGAGACCATCCAACAAGCAGGCCTGTTCACTAATTCAATCCAGGTCACGCCTATCCACAAGATGTGGCACACTGACAGCCAGTTTGAAAATATACCCGGTGACTACGCCGTCCTGCGCATGGTAGAGCTCCCTCGCACGGGTGGCGACACGGTGTGGGCGTCCGGATACGACGTCTACGACCGGCTCTCGCCCCCAATGAGGGCATTCCTCTCTACGCTGACCTTCACTGCGGGCCAAAAGGAGAAGTACGACGCAATCGCCGCTGCGCACGGGTTGGCCTGGTTTACAGATCCGCGAGGGGCGCCCGAAAACGTGGGCAAGGAGGTCACGGCGACACATCCGGTAATTCGTACAAATCCTGTTACGGGGGTAAGTATCGCCCACTTGGTTGTTCTAACAAATACGCCCTGCTTTTCGATGCATTCTTCGGGACTAACAGCCGATAGTGGAACACCGTCTACTGTCTCGGCCACCATGTCCAGTGCATCAATGGCCTGTCGCAGGTAGAGTCGAGCAAGATCGTGGACTGGCTGCAGGAGACGGTCGTGCTCAACCATGACCTCCACGTTAGGCATCGGTGGGTGAATGAAAATGACATTGCGATCTGGGACAACCAGTGCATGGTGCACACGGCCACTCCCGACTACTTGGGCAAGGGGCTCGGCGACAGGAGGGGCTTCAGGGCTCTTGGGATTAGAGACCGACCTTACTTCGATCCGGAGGCCGTAGGCCGCGAAGAAGGCCTTGCCAGGGAGGCCGCAGAGTAGTTTATGTGGAAGCTTGCACAAATCTTACATTTCTTTCGTAGGCACCATTTTGGCCACTACGGCTTCATCGATGGCGGGAAACCCTGCCGTAAAAAAAGAGTCAGGGATGAATCCTGTCTCAGGTCTGTCCAGCGGTCGTGAGCATTCCATGCCAAGAGTTGAGACCAGAAAGATGACCATGGTTCAAGCGTACAACATGAAGAACCATCGACCGAAATACAAGCTTTCGAAGTTGTGTGACATCGAGTGCAGTGTCATGGCTCAAGTTGGGTCTTTGACCGGCTACCAACGTAGGAATGAACCGCCCACAGCGGTACTAGAGCATACATACGGATCCGAGATGGAACCACTTTTAGGTCGTGGGCCAATACAATGGGAAATAATTCGAAATGTACTTGCTAAAGGAATAGACCAGTGTGCTTGTGGGCCAAGTAGTCGCGAAGCTAATAAATCCACTGTCCACTTCGCCGTATGTCCACAGGGGTCTGGCCTATAGTCTCAAAGCCGCCTCTTTTTCCGACGTGCCTTCAATCAGATCTCCACATTACCCCTGTACCTTACCAAACCCCCAGCAGGCTCCCGCTTTGCCGCTACGCTGAGGTACTTTGCCTGGTAATCACTCTTCAGATCAGGTACGCATCGTATTCATGCACGAGAGACTGTCCAAGTTGTGCGGGTCCGAATTTCCCCTTCCTAATAAGGACTAAAGCACCTTATCGGCTTGAATGAAATAAATTATCGTGAAGTCCACATTTGTCGATAATTCTTGCTTCCCGGACGCCTGATGTACCTACACTTCCACTTTGCCTTTCCTCTCCACACTTTTGACCACGATGTCGGAGAATTCGATGTTTCAAGCCCAGGACCTTGGGGTCAAGTATGATATTTCAAGTGGCCACAATCTTTTAGTCAAAGAGCTCCCTCTCCCAAAGACTTTCAAATGGGGCACCGCCACCGCAGCGTACCAAGTCGAGGGAGCCGCCAGCTCCGACGGGAAAGGTCCCTCTATCTGGGACGAGTACACCCACCGCGTGCCATCGCGCACCAACAACCAGAATGGCGATGTCGCATGCGACCACTACAACCGAGTGGCCGAGGACGTTGAGCTGATGAGCTCGCTGGGCACAGACGTCTACCGATTCTCATTGGCGTGGTCGCGGATCATCCCTCTCGGCGGCCGCAATGACCCCGTGAACGAGAAAGGTGTCGAGTTCTACAATAACCTTATCGACCAGCTTCTGGCCCGTGGTATTGAGCCGTCTGTGACATTGTATCACTGGGATGCACCCCAGGCACTCTATGACCGGTACAAGGCGTTTCTCAACACTGCCGAGTTCCGCGCGGACTACATCCGCTATGCTCGTCTTTGCTTCGAGCGCTTTGGGGACCGTGTCAAGCAGTGGGTCACTTTCAACGAGCCCTATATCATTTCTATATTTGGCCACCTCAACGGGACCCTCGCCCCCGGCCACCGCGCTGAGGACGGCTTTGATACCAAGAACGAGCCTTGGCGCGTGGGACACACACTGATGCTCTCCCACGCATCCGTCGTCCAGCTTTACGCCAAGGAGTTCCAACCAACACAGAAGGGAACAATTTCTATTGTTCTAAACGGGCATTTCTACGAGCCATTCTCCGACAGTCAGGCAGACAAGGACGCTGCTGCTAAAAGGCTCGAATTCTTTATCGGGTGGTTTGGCGACCCAATTTTCCTCGGAAAGGACTACCCAGCCTCTATGAGAGAGTATCTCGGCGAAAGACTGCCAACCTTCACACCAGAAGAGCGCGATCTACTCCGTGAGACTGCGCCTGTGAATGCCTTCTATGGCATGAATCATTACTCGACCAAGTACGCCCGCGCCCTGCCCGACCCTCCCGCTGAGGATGACTGGACCGGAAACATAGAGGAAGGGCCCGTGGACCATAATGGAGTCGAGATCGGGCCTGTATCGCAGATGCCGTGGCTTCGCATTGCTCCAGAGGGATTTAGGAAACTCATGAAGTGGGTCTGGGATAGGTATCAGCTTCCGATTGTTGTTACGGAGAACGGATGCCCTTGCCCCGAAGACAGCGTAGAGGCTGCAGTGGATGATAAGTTCAGACAGAGATACCTTGGTCTGTATTTGGATGCCATATCTCGCAGCATACACGAGGACGGTGTTCAGGTGGAAGGTTACTACGTCTGGACGCTTATGGACAATTTTGGTAAGAGCACCTCCATATTAGACCCCGGGGGCCAATTTCACCATGATTGATGAGAGATTGCTGATTATGACCGACAGAATGGTCCGCCGGCTTTGATCCAAAATTCGGTATCGTTCACGTCGACTTCGACAATGGTACCCTGAAACGCACGCCCAAGAACTCGGCTTTATACCTGCGTGACACTTTCAAGCGAAGAAGGGCGGCGGAAAAGCGCTGAGTAGAGAGGAATAAACGGCCACGAGGCTCTGTTTTGACCAATTTTGACGTGAATGTATTGGATGTCATTGGACAGCCAATCATTACTAGATTTCACAAACATTGGCTCATATTTCCAGTAAATTTCGTAAATGATCAAATCCTCTCGTGGAGCTGTCACCCTGTGATGACGGTTCGTCCCTGTCCTTGATCTCCTGAGTGAAGCCCAGCATGAACTTGAGCATCCATACGTCCAGCCGAAATGGGTCATCCTTGCTCCGCAAGCAAGTGTTGTGAAAAAGCTGCAGACGGGCAATAGACATGTGATTCATTGGCCAGTATTTGTTCATCGATGAGATCAACTCAAAGTTTCGTTCCAGACGCGTCTTGGCCAAGCTTATATCGTTATCGTCGAGGCTGAAGAGAAGGGTGTGTATGTGTACGGTGGACGCAAGACATAGGATATGGCCGGCGAGCGGGTACATTACGACGGTGTCTGGATTCTGTTTCGCGTCGTAGATGAGATCGCATAGGTTCGTCGCGTGCTGTTTACACCTTTGCGCGAATCTCCGCGCTGCGGTGTTCAAAGTGACATTCTCGCCTGTATCCTGGACGGAATGGAGGTATTGGTAGAAGAGTAGCTGGCCTGCATGATTATGGTTGATGTGCAGTGTAACAAACATAGCGCCCAGGCCTTCTCGAGCCCATTGAGCTACATTCTCTTGTGAGTACTGCAGCTTAGGGGACAAGTTCTGGGCCCAGTCATCAAGCCTGTCGGCTAGCATTCGGGTCACATCTTGGCCAGATGCCTCCTTAGCCTGCTCGGCTACGACTCGTGCGTTCAGGAGCACAATATCATAGAGCAGTATGTTCAACCGAACCATCTGTGCCACTAGGGACCGGGAGGTGTCACCGGGAGGAGACGTCGCGTCCAGATTGGGGTCCATTGTCGGAGCTGGCACGCCGTAGTCCAGTGCGAGAAAGTCGCGCTCGTCCATGGGCAATGGCACGGTATCCCGAGGCTTTGCAAGCCGAGGAAGAGAATGAGCCGCCGAACTCCAGGTCTCCGTTGTGATCAGAGACCACCACACTGGAAGCAATTTATTAATTCTTTCGACGGGTTCATCGCTATTACTACAGTGGTCAAGTCGACGTACCTCTCCTGTTTATTTCCTGTTCCAGAAGAGATTCGGTAGGGATTGTTGGAAGATCCAACATCATGGCCATGCGCAAGGCAATTGCATGATACACCGCCTCAGTCTTGGGGTCGCCTTCGGCAGAAGCATTAGCAGCGAGCAGCATACAGGCCTGAATGCTCGTGAGGGACGTGTCCTCTAGGTCGAGCAGCCGCTTGGTTTCACCCCGATAGGGTCGGCCCCGATCCCACGGCCTGATCATGTTGAAGGCGGCATGGTTTGAGTATCGTGCAGATAGGCTTGCTACCCCAAAGAACAGTATTTTGGGGATTGTTCCATCTCTCACCCTGTTGATAAAGGTGGGACGGTGGAAGAGGTTGTGAAAGGCAATGTGGACGAAGCGAAAATACAGCTCGACGAGCTCCTCGGCAAGGGCGGCGTCTGAGGTAATGAGGCTCGAGGCATGGCGGGAGCGTCCCTCTTCACAATCCGCAAGTGATTCATATCGTTGTGATGGTGCGTTTGACGGCTCGGCGACGGGGTTGGCAGCTGCGACGCACTCGATGCCCCTCTTGATGCAGAAATTGCAGCTCAGGCCAGGCCGGGAGCGGTCACACTTCTTCCGACGATCACTCCACAGTCCGGAGTCAGCTGGTGATCATGTCGAACTGTAAATGAGGAGGTCATAGGCATACGAACCGACAAGCTATACAAGCTGATAAGGGTCGCATCTTATGCAGAAATCAGTCAGTATCGGGCAGGCGGGCAGACGGACGAGGAAAAGTTGACCTCCGGGTTCCCCGGGCCCTTCCGCGGAGCTGCTCGGTCCCATTCGGAAATAACAGTGCTACGCTATTTCACCACTGGGTGCTAATAAACCACCTCGGCCCATCACAACACCCGTGCCGAGAACCCGTATTGTGTCTTTGACGATGATAGGTAGACGGGCCAAGTATTCGAGCGCAGGTCAACTAAATTAGCAAGGCAGTGTTAAGCTATAGAAAGACTGGGATTACACATCTTGCTTTCTTGTAGCGGCCACATTGGTCTATCTGTCTTCTGGTCTGGTTACAGGTCAACATCCTCAAATTGGACCTGATAATTCTCACCATCTCCTTGACCCGCGGCAAATATCCCAATAAGAGGGCCAATGAAGTCTCGCCCGCTCAACCGAGTGGTATCAACTGCATCCACTCGAACCCAGTCCTCGGCGGTACTGGTCCTGTATTGAAACGCCCACTCAAGCTCTGTGTAGCAAATTCGCAAATACACGCAGTCACATGGCACAATACCAAGATTCCTTTCATTGTCAAATCCGTCGGCCTTATTACACGCGTGGAAGTGCACTGCTCGTCTTCCAAAGTCAAAGGCGAGCTCTATGAACCGGTGCTCATCCTTGTAGAGGCAGATACCCGCTCTGAGCGATCCTGCACCAAGATGGAGAGATGGCGTGCACAATGCTACGGAGGCACTTCCGTCTAAGGATGTCTGGCGCCGCCCTGCAAAGCTCAATGTGTCCTTGTGGCTTGACAGGTCGGTCGGGCTGGCGGACATGACGACACCACTGTCCGAAAACGTGTATTTGGTCGGGTCTGCATCTCGGAGGTGAACGAAGCTGTTGTTCACGAATATAGCGGGGAAATCTCGCGGTATGATAGAAGTGTTGAGATTCGCGGGCTTTTGTATCATCGGCCAGTCACCCTCAGCCCATTCGACCCTGGCGAGGAACGTCTCCCTACCGAGAGGGTATCGAGCGCCGGAGCGCCGGACAGCAAGAAGGACAGTCCACCAGTTGCCATGCTTGTCCTGGAAAAGGTCTCCGTGTCCGGTATGATGGATAAAATCGTTGGTCCCTCCCGCGGTCAGCAGTGGATTGTGCGGGCACGGATCGAAAGGGCCATGTATGCTCTTGCTGCGGGCCGATGAGATCATATGAGTCTCGAAAGTGCCCCCCTCGGCCACGATGAGGTAGTAGTACCCATCCTTCTTGTACACATGTGGGCCCTCGGTGAAGCGGCGGTCCCAGCCCTCCCAGAGAAGTTTCGCAGTCGTCAGCGGCTTTGCAGTCTCGATGTCAATCTCGAACTGCCAGATGCCTCCTCGCGGGTGTGCACGCAGCTGGACGTATGTCTTTCCATCGTCGTCAAAGAACAGTGACGGGTCGATACCGTCAAAGTCGAAGTAAAGGGGATCGGTCCATTGATTTGACAGAATATTTGTGGTGCGGATTATGAAATTTAACCTCGTCGAGTCCGTCCGTCCCTGCTTGAAGAGGACATTCGTGCAAATAATGTAGGTAATGCCTGCCTGATGACGGATCGTTGGTGCCCAGAGTCCGCCGGTAGCTATGGTAGCTGGGGACGTTTTGGGCAGCTCCGTGTCCGAGTCCCGTAGGGAGAGCTGGCCTCGCCTATTGATAGCATGACCTGTTGATTTATTCTCAGGGGTCAGTGCTGGTGGGACGGTGTCGCAAGTACGGACACGGCATCATTCTTACCATGAAGCCTCCATGACTTCAGGTCACTGGAGACGTAGATGGGTAACCCAGGGTAGAGATGGAAGCTGGATGTCACGAGGAAGAATAGACCACCGATAAGACATATTGACGGGTCGGGGTTGAAGCCCGGGATAATTGGACTGAATTTCGCATCGAATCTTTGTCCATCCTTTCCGACTCCTGCAGTTTGTAGAGTCCCCATCATCGTCGGTGTATACGATTCCACGAGGTCCCGATGCTTGTAGTATGTCCCCGAGGACACCCATGAGGAAACCCTGCTTATTAATTAAAGATTCGTACAGCTCCCAAAAGTCCTCAATCGTAATGCGATCTAAATGTTGTGGCGTTGGAGGCAACCCCATGGGGAAGTTGGTGAGCTCCACCCAAATCCGACGTGTTTTCCGACGTGGACGAGTTGCAATCCCGGCAAGCGCTAGAACACATCATCTCAGGGTGCATGGGTCAGCCGACCAGGTTCTCCGCAGCGACGTTCAGCCCCTGTTCCGCATTCAAAAGAACGAGGAAAAAAATGACCTGACCGTGACCCAGCGCTCCGGGTCTAGCCATGCCGTATGAGTTTTCGACTCGTACAAACTGACCTCTGATTGGCCGCGAAACCCGTGGGCAGGATTCTGGACTCTAGTGATGTTGGTCATTAGCCTGACACCTCAGTTCCCTTGGGGTAGGGCTACGTGAAAACGAACTGCCCTCTGAGCAGATAAAAGCCCCCGGGACGCCGGGCCCAAATCATCTACAATGATTAGGGACCTGAGGTGATGCAGTCTCGTCTTTCAAAGGCCAGCATCCATCAATACGATTGTCAAAATGCCTAAGCAAGATGATGTCGCCGTCGTCACCGAGCAGTCGGAGGTCAACCGGCTCATGAGCCTAGACACGACGCCCTGGTATAGGAAGCCTAATCTCCGCTTCCTTTACTTCTGCCTCGTGCCAGCCGCTCTGGGCGTCGAGATGACCACTGGTTATGATGGTTCAGTGCTCAACGGACTGCAGGCTGTTGCTACGTGGCAGGATCGTGAGTTTTCAGCAGCCCTGGCATGGCTGCCCTTGAGCCTCACACTAACCATCTCGGACTGGCAGATTTCGGGCACCCCAAAGGCGCCCTTTTGGGAGTGACGAGCGCATCATACAACCTTGGAGGCTTGATCGTCCTTCCTATTGTGCCGTGGGTCATTGATAGGATTGGCCGAAGGTATAGCATTACTCTCGGTTCAATCATCTTGATTATCGGCACAATTCTCCAGACCTGTTCTGTCAACAGTAAGAACATTCACCGAAATCATTGGCAATCGGAAAAGCAGTCCCAGAAACTAACATGACAAAACTCAGTTGGAATGTTTCTCGCCTCGCGATTAGTTCTTGGTTGTGGCATCCCTTTTGCAGTGTCTGGAGCCTCTCAACTTCTGGCCGAGCTAACATACCCCCGCGAGCGCCCTGTAATATCCGGTCTGTTCAATGCCTCATGGTTCGCCGGTGCCATCCTGGCAGCTGGTGTTACTCTCGGAACATACAACATACCCAACAACTGGGCATGGCGTATTCCATCGGCAATGCAGTGTGCTCCCTCTGTCCTTCAGATTATATTCATCTGGTTCGTGCCCGAATCACCAAGGTGGTTGCTGTACAAAGAGCGCAACGAGGAAGCACTGGAGGTCCTGATCAAGTACCACGGCGAGGGTGACCGAGAGTCAGCTTTTGTGCATGCCGAGTACAACGAAATATCCAAGCAACTTCGTCAGGAGCTCGATAATTCGAAGAGGCGCTGGGCGGAGCTCCTCCAGACGGCTGGGAACAGGAAGAGGGTTCTTATCGCAGTTTGCATGGGAATCTTCTCACAGTGGTCGGGCAACGGCTTAGTCTCGTGCGTCACCCACCCCTTTTTAAGCCTTTCCCCAACGCTGGGTCTTTGAGCGTTCACCACTGTTTGAAGGGACCGTACGCCTTCGGGATGTATACGGATCAAGAGGGCAACCACCTTAAGCCTTTCCTATGGCCTTGGCCGATCTGCCACTTTACCATGTCACACGCCCTATCGCTGACCACATACCTTCTGCCAGATACTACTTGGCCAGGGTCCTCGCAACAGTTGGAGTGACAGACAAGCGCACGCAAAACATTGTCAACCTCTCACTCTCTGTACGTCTGCTACACCGGATTCTGAAATATTGCCCAACAGCTAACCGAATTACAGTGCTGGAGTTTCCTCACTTCGGGCGCCTGCGCCTTCTTAACCCGCCTCCTGCGCCGCCGGGTCCAGTACCTGACTTCGTTCTGTTCCATGATCGTTGTCTTTGCCACTATAACCGGTGTCAGTGCGCACTTCGCCATAAGTGGTGGGCACGCCGCGGCCGTGGCCGTCGTTGCCATGATATTCGTGTACAATGGAGTCTACAACATCATGCAGCCTCTCCTTTATGTTTATATCACTGAGGTCTTCCCCTTTGTCCACCGTGCCAAGGGCATTGCCATTCTGCAGTTTTCGACCCGCGGCAGTACGGCCTTCAACGCGTTTGTAAATCCGATTGGTCTCGACGCGCTAGCTTGGAAGTTTTACCTGTTCTACTGTGTGAGTATTCGAAGATGGACTGAAGTCAGGTGCTTAAAACTTACCAAGTGCAGGTCTGGCTAGTCGTTGAGACAGCGATTATTTACTTCCTATACCCAGAAACAAAGGGCCCAACCCTGGAAGAGTTGGCTTACTGTGAGTCGAACTTTGGTTTGAGGTGTTTTGCACTGAGGTCATGCCGGTTCCTAATGAAAGCATGCTATAGTATTCGAGGAAAGACCCAAGGATATTTCGTATCAAGATGAGAAAGATGAAGTTAATACGAAGTCACAGCATGTTGTCTAGCCGCCGGCGCCAGAATGATGGACTCAAGGGCGTCAGCAAGGCGTCCAGCTTCATACCGTATCGTCTAGATAATCTAAGCTTCAGATATCATGGGCAGTTGATGGTGGCACAGCCTTCAAACCAAGATTGCGCGAACCCTCGCTGCATACTGTGAAATGATTAAAGAATATCTGAGCGGGTAACATGGAGTTCGGCCTATTGTGGGTCCCAGAGCGAGGCAACGCTGCAGCAGCACTCTGTACAGACGACTACGCAGGCAGTGGGCAGCTATGACGATAAGGGTAGGTTCGTGGACTGTCATTATTAGTCACGCTCAATTACGACTTCCTGGTAATCCCAGGCAGATCCAAGCATGTATCATGTATTTCCATGTTGAGGAGGTGGTTTTCGGTTGGTCTGCGGTGGTCATTTGCCAGGGGGTTGTGCTTGGCGCTGTTGTTGGTTGGATTATCCGAACCAACAGCCACATCCTCGTGGGACTTCTGGAAGTCCGCTGTTCTTCCCCGCGATTGAAATCAACATTCGCAAACTTCTGGCACTTTCCGTCACTCACTCTGGACAATTCACCCTCACACAACCTAGGTAAGTCCTAATCTTGAGTGGACGTCGACTACCTCTGAGCTTCTGGCTACTTGTTCGGTTGCCTTCTTCATCTGCACACATACGAAAGTAAGTGTATGCGGGCTTGCCTGGTCAATCTCGACAGATTTCTTCTAACCGGGTGCTCTATAAACTCACCAGCAGTAAATACCCTTTGGGAAACTCAAACCAATGGCGTCGATCCCGGCTGAGAAGGCCCCAAAGCCAGGCCTGAACATTTACGGTTACGCCGCCGTGAATCCAACAAAATTGACCATCGCCGCCGAAGAGCTAGGGTATACTGCCATCTCACCCACTTTTTGGCACAGAGTTGAACAAAAGCTGAAATTCCAAACAGGGTTGCCTACAGCTTCATCAACCTGGATATAAGGGCCGGAGAGCTCAGCTCCGAGTGGTACAAGTCGATCAACCCGAACGGGCGCGCCCCGGCCATCGTGCACGTCAAAGACGACGGCACGTCCGTGACTGTGTTTGAAAGCGCCGCATGCCTATTATACATGACGGGCGAGTTTGACAAAGAAGACAAACTGTCTTTCCCGGTGGGAACGCAGGAATACTGGGATCAGCTATCATGGGTGGGTTATGGTGACGATCGCACGCATAATAAACGAACCGTGTCTAATGCCTGTTCGATTGTGTAGCTCTCCTGGCAGGTCGCTGGATACGGGCCCATGATGGGGCAATCCTGCCACTTCAGCCGTTACGCAGCCGAGGACGTGCCATATGGTTCCTGGCGGTACACAGCTGAGGCGAGACGGCTGAACTTCGTTTTGGACCAGAGGCTTGTAAGTTCAATGTTCTCTCTCTGCGACGATGGAATCTGGAGACCCCGTATCCGAGCTGGGAGTCTTTGAACTTGCTAACGGTTGGCAGTCGACCTCTCCCTTCGTCGCTGGAGACCGCCTCACAATCGCAGACATCGCAGTCTTCAGCTACGCGAACTCTGCCAAGTGGTGCAACGTCGACATGGATGAGTTCCCCAACGTCAAACTGTGGCGTGACAGGCTGCTGGAGCGGCCGGCTTTTCAGAAGGGACTGCAGGTGCCTGTGCCTTATCAGTTCACCGACGCAGCAGTGTCGGACCCTGAGTCTCAATTTTACACGATGATACGGAAGATTGGTGGTCAGATGATCAAGGGGGCAACTGAGCGGTGGAAGGGCGAGGGGGTGCCTTTGCCTTCGGATTATGCCAACTACCAGTGATTGGCTTGCTTGTATTGCTTCGTTAATGTTGCCGTCCCCTGGTTTGGGTCTGCTTTGGCAAGTAGAAACCATCCGATATCATTGACGCCGAATTTCATCTGTGCTGTTTAAAAGTGCCAGGCAGCCACACCTGCCAAACAAATCAGACGGCCAGAAAACTGTGCTGCAAGTACTAAGGGTAGGCAGGTACTTTGGTACCTACCTAAGTAAGTAGCATCGTCCCCTCTTTGAGCTCTTCAATTACAAACGACAACTTCCCAACAGACAACCTACCAAGCAACGACCTCCCGACCGATTACCTCCCCAAGCGTTAAACCTCCAGCTCAGAACATTCCAAGTAACAACCTCCTCATCGACCTCCTCCCCATCGACAGCCTCCCAGGTCACGACATCCCAACAGACAGCTCCCTAAACGAAGATCTCCAAGACATCCAACCACCTGTTGCACGACAACCTCCAGAGCGATAACCTCCCAAGCGACGGTCTCCCCATGGAGAACAGGCTGCCATAGTAGCAAGATGCCGGCCAAATTGGAGAGGCTCCCGACGGAGATACTACAGGAAATCTCAGCTCTGCTTGACAGCGTCCACACAGTCAGCCTCGTGGATTTCGCACGTGCCAGCAAACACTGCTATTCTGTCGCAAGCGCAATCCTCTTTCGCACAGTCAAGGTCGCCATTGCCGATCCTGAAGGAGGTGCACCATTTCAGTTCTTGGAAGGCTTACAAACGAGATTACTCCGCGACGACGCCTTCAAGCATGTTCGCCGACTCATCCTCTGTCCCACAGACCACTTCCATGCTCGGGTCGATTGGCCCTACACAACCCTCGAAACATGCGAGCGAGGTTTTGAGGACGACACAGGGCTCATCAGCTGTTGGGATGTTTTGGCCCGTCAATGGGAACGAAACAAAGGAACTATAGCTGAGCACGAATGGGAACCAGTCATCAGCCTGGTAGAACGGCTGCCAGGTTTGGCAGACCTCTACTGGGTATGCCATGAGCAGCTCCCGCTGCGCCTCTTGAACGTATTGGATTCGAGAAAGAAGCTCTGCCGTCTGCATCACTACACATTCGATCTGGGCACCCCAACTGAGACACCCCTGGATTCGTACGAGCATGCCCTTACTACATCGCCATCCCTCTACAGCATCGGCAACTTGAACGGGGACAATGCAAGTCTTGGATCTGCACGCAACATCCGGTCTCCCAACCTGAGGAGGGTCCACTTCTGCTCTTACACTGGCTCCGTCCAGCAAAATGCGATCCATGAACATCAGCATCTGAAGTTGCGAGCACCAGCCCTCCGCGAAGTCATTCACATGCATTCGGGGCCGCCATCATCACCAATTCCTTTCAGCATGGTCCAAGCGGAAGCATTTGGCCACTGGTCCACCCTGCGTGTCCTCAAAGTTAACACTTATGTTGATCCTTGGTCCCTACCATCGCCAAGCGACTTTCCCTCACTCACTACATTGAGTTTCACAATTACCACTCATCAGACCGTCACACCAGAAGGCGGGGATCGGCTGGCTACATTCCTGCGCAGCCTACCCCAGCTCAACATTCTCGAAGTCAATGATTGGGACCGGTCCATGTCTTTCACTCCTGCTCTAAACAAGAATTTGCGGACGCTCAACTTCAATACTTTGGATTATTTGGATGGTGATCATTTGCGCGACGACCACATCCACCGCCTTGCCGACCTCTGCCCCAACCTCGAGAATCTTAACCTCGAGATCCCTCGCTCGCGTGGCGATGCAGCCGAGGTGTCTCTTTACCGATCTCTTGGGCGACTGGTCCGGCTGCAGGCGCTGCACATTGTCCTCGCTGCGCCACGGCCCAACTATATTCGAACCATCACAGACCGCTTCTCTGGCACCTTCTCTGATACAGTCATCGAGCCGTGGTTCGACGAGCAGGATGCCGAATACTTGAAGGATAATCTTGCACCATACCGCCAGGGTAATGTGCGTGACACATTGATCAACCTAGCCGTCGACGAAGATCTCGCACGCGCCATTTTCCAAGTCATCAATGATACCAAGCTGAAAACACCTGGTCACATATCACCGGTGCCGCTGGACTCCCTCCTATTGTCTGCCAATGGTGGACATAGCCTTCCTGGGAGCTATTATGGTCACGAGCATTTCTTGCAGACCCCCATAGATCGCTTCCTGGTTGCGCTGGACAAGCGGTGCCTGCTTCAGCGCGATATTCGCGACTATGCACGAGAGGTTATCCATGCGAAGGAGAGTATCCGGTCTGATGACACCATCTCAGATTTAAAAACTACATTTGACCGGGTGGGAGATGCTCCGTATTGGCTTGGCATTTGGCGGCGGGTTTGGCCGGTGGAGAAAGAGGGAGTAGATTGGTGGGAGGATTGGAAGAGCCGGCCGCTCGCACTCGGCGATGACCTGAGGACAGCACCATATCCAACCCCGCGTGGCAGGCAGATAGACGAGGCTACCCTAGGGTAACTGGATACTGTAGTTCAGGCCGGTTTCGAGCGGCGCCGTGGATCGTTCCGCACAAGTCGCCCCCTGACCACATTAGCCAACAAATGAATAGGCGAAAAGCAATCCAGTTTCCCAGAAGTAAAATTGTTAACATAGTCCCCCCCTCCCCGTAGTTCAATGGATAAATATTTCCCCTCCAAATCACGACCATACTTCCACACAAGCTCCTAAGGATTCGCTGAAACATCCACTTCTCTCCCAAGGACTAATTACATCTCGCCACTCATTTTCTTCTCAATCCACCAATAGGTCGACAAAGATTAAGAGACTTGGTCGTCTAAGGTGATACTGTACACCCTGTTCGAGACAATACCACCACAAGAACGCACTCAAACAGCATACCCTGTCAAAAAGTCATGCGCACCATGTCGACGCAATCAGCTCAAATGTCGGCCCAGCTATCAAAGTCTCTCTCTACGGTTCAATTTTGGTTTCTTGGATCTACTCCGTCTCAACCATAACGAAAGGAGTGTACAAGCCAACAAGTTTTATCAAATACCGAAAGCTAGCTCTTCCAAGGTTGGACTCTTTGTTTCCAGATGAACGAAGTAAACAATCACTGTGTCAATGAAGTTTCACGGAATATTAGTACTGATGGTCATTTTCAAAACCTTTATCTATCGGCTGACACATACCTGGTATCATTTTTGATATAATGTCGTGAGGCATTAAAGTTTCCACATGACATTACTACACACAGCGAAGCAAAAGTGTGGTTCTGCACGGCTAGTAGTCCCCTAAAGATGTTCAAGCTTGTTTATACGTAGTGTGGACCTTTCCAGATACAAGGTCTCAATCAATTAATTACTCGAAAAACTTGAAGCTGAAGCCTTTGTTGGTTCTGTCCCCGGGGACGTTTCCACGGCTGTACGTGGTCTCACTCCACCAGACAAAAGAACCAGTAAACCAGCTACGGGCACCCCAGCTGTAAGGGGTGCCCTTCTCAACACCATGGAACACAAATGGGATGCGGTTGGTACCGCCCGGGCTCTTGTTGATATCTCCGTCCTGGAGCGCAAAGGTATGATGCCCGGGCCCGTCGATAAACAAAGTGGCGTCCCATCCCTGCATCATTCTATCCTGGTGCGAACCAAAGAGGCAGCCATTCGACTTATACCAGTCCCATACATACGTCGGGTCGCCACCCTTGCGGAGACGCAGGTCAGCCAAGCAGTACTTGCTGGCCCAGCTGCCGTTCGCAGAGTATACGATGTGCAGTTGACCGTTCGGGTCGATGATAATCTCAGGCCCCTCGTTGATGCGTGGGTTGTCACCCTGCTCCCATGATTCCCGTGGCTGGGAGATGATATAGCGGCCGCCGGTGGGCTGGGTAGGGCTGTTCATACGGCAGATGTAGAGGTTCTGCTCGGCGTTGTTGGTCTCACTCGCCCAGCCGGACCAGACGAACCAGCCCTGGCCCTCGAACACGAAGAACGCGCCGTCAATGGCCCATTGGTCATCCGGCAGGTTGAGCTTCGACTCGGTGGAGTAGGTCCCAAGAGGCGAGTCTGCGCTGATGACATACATGCGGTGCGCAGCATCCTTCCCGGCCGAGAAGTAGATGTAGGTGCGGCCGAGATCAGTAGTGATCTCCGGGGCCCAGACGTCGCCTCTGCCGGCTGTATCCGACCATACGTTTACTCGGCGAACGTCCGAGGCGCCGAGCCCTTCGATTGTCGCTGCTTCGCGGACCCAGATGCCACCACCGGCCGACTCGGCTGAGTAGTAGTTGTTTCCGACTTTCATGATCGTGGGGTCGGCACCACCCCTGATCTTGACCGCAGATGTAACATCGGCAAAACAGAGTATAAAGGTTATAGCCGTAAACAAAAGAGTGGCGGGCGACCGCCGCAACGGCATCATGATAGAGTTGAACATTTTCACAGCTGATGTCCCAGGGATGATACTCAGACGCTGTTGCTTTTCTTTCTGCAGCTACATCGTGGCACAGTACGCGTTTATATGTATTTCCAATCATCTACATACCGCTACTCAAGCCCACTCAAAGACTTCTCAGGCCTCCGAGCATTGCCTCTTGCTTAAGAACCTCATCTTGTTGCCTGCTGAGATCCTCTCAAAAGCAGAATTGATGACTGTGCTGAGATCTTGGCATGACAACCTTTCACTCAACAATTGGCTGTTTAGACAGACAATCTGCAGACAAGTGACTTCATCGTGGCTTTTTAACCCACAAAGAAGGATCGCAGGATCGTTGCTAGCAGATGGCTGAGCGAGGCGCTCCTGATTGGCCGACTGGTACGGTTCCTGCAGGTAAAATGGCTGAGGGATCTGGCTAGCTGCCAGGTGAAGGAGTATACGGCGCTGATCCTCATCCGAACGCCGAGATGGCGGTAACGTCGGCAATCGGACGTCGGCACGGACACCGTTCCTGGTAGTAAGCTTATGGCGGCGGGAGGAATGGGCCGCGAGACAGAGCCACTTTAATACCGGCTGCCTAATGATCCATTAGGCCACATCGGGAAAATGCACGAGTCCTCGGGAACTTCCACAAAAGTGGAACACTCCATCGTGATACTACAAAGACTCGGATGCTTAGAGAATTGATGTTGGTAACAGACGGGGGAAAATCGTGAATACATACTGAGGGTAATAAGAGAACCGCCGGAGCATCAGATTGACGTGCTCCTTAGATAGAGTGTACGAGCTTTTGGGCGACACGCTCTCGGCTTACATTAGTCCCTTCGCGCACATTTCAGATGAGTGTTTTGTCTAGCAGCTGTCAGAAATGATCCAGATGGTTCCACCACCGTACATGGTCAACTACGTCAGTTGTGGATGGCCCCGACAATTGACAAGTCTAGCATGATGACCGCAAAAGGTCTCCATCCGCTTTCTTCACCCGCAGGTTCCGAGACAGAAGAAAATTGGCAGTACGCGGAGGCTTTGGATCATACGAGGCGACTCAAGAATGACGATCATTCAGCCTGGCGGGCCTCAAGGATTCAGTGGAGCTTGAGTGCGAGGCTCGCATCCACACGAACGCTCCCCTGATCGTCAGTTCTGGAATCTCAACGGCTTTCCGATTGGAGAGCCGCAGGTCGCAGTGAATCTAGGTAAACTCCATGATTGCCGATCGTAAGCGGAAACAAAACCGAAAAAAAGGATGTAACCTTTTTCTGGGTAGATCTACATCACGGAACTTTCCCGGTCTCTCGAATTGGCAGCATCAGTCGAATTTGGGTATAGCCTCATGTTGTCCATCGCGCAAACTAACGTTCAGCTTCGGGCTCGAGCGGGTTGTTGGACGTCTGCGAGGTCCTTGCTGTGAGATCATCAGTAGGTATCTGCAAAGCCTCATGAGGAAAGCTACCACCAGGAGCCAGCAAGCATGTTACCACGAGCCCCCCCCCCCAAAAAAAAAATATAAAGACCCAAGACGGCGCCCTGGTACCGTCCATCTGAACTCCAGACCAGTCACACATCTACAATAAACAAACAAGCCATTTATACACCATTGAAACGCTTCACCCACTCTTCAAAAACAAATCCATCAAAATGCAGTTCTCCATCATCTCTTACCTCACCCTCGCCGCCACTGGCGCTCTCGCCATGCCCGCCGACCCCAATGCCAACGTTCTTGAGGCCCGTGTGGACTGCGGACAGATCCTCCCCGCTTGCAACGGCGGAAGTATCTCTGGCCAGACCGACTGCCGCTGCCCCGGTCAGGTCTCGAAGTGTGATGTCTGGAACTGCCCCGGCGACGATGTCGTAAGTTACACCTGGAGTCCCCAATTGCACACCTGTTCAATGGGATCTGGCTTCTGTTCTATCTGTTGTAGATTTGGGAGCTCACATATCACTCTCCATTTACAGATGGTCTGTGGCCAGGAGGGTAGCGGTTGCGTCTGGATTTAAGGAGTCAGAGTCACTGTGATCACCCGCTCTCTGAGGTCCGCTGTACTGCGAATCGCGTGTCATCCCTCTTTATTGCCGCTCGCATGACGGAAGGGAGGAGAGCGGCAAATTGGATTATATAAAGCAAGAACTGCAAATGGATGGGAACCGTAGTTGGATCGAGGAATTTGGTGCGATGCTGCTGTTGTTAACTTCTTCTTGACTCTTTGGGTCTTACATGAGCGGCAGCCGAGGCATGGTCTGGGCCAGCCCGCACAGCTCGCGGGTAGACTTAGCCAAGATGCTTGCTCATGTTTTACATTTAGGTACTGTTGATACAAAATATACCGCACGTGGCCGCGCAAAAATGAGGTACCCTTGTGAAAAGAAATGTTGAGTCTGCTCTGGCGGCTTCACACTGTGTTCAGAAATGCCGTTGCTCACCAGGTAGTGAGCACTGGGATACTATGGCATGCAGATACGTTATTTGATCAATACAAGATCAAAAATTGCCATCTGCGAAAACAGAGGGTACGCTCACGGCACAGGGCGTAACCTCCTATGGAATGCCCTCCTACAGGACAAGCTCCTCCAGGACAAGCTCCTATAGGGCACCCTCTTATAGGATAACTTCTCATGGGGCAACCTCACTTCCAAGGTCCCAACTCATCTGGTTGTCCGCGACAGACCAAGTGGAACCTCTCCATCAAATACCTGCCCAAGTAGCACATTCTCAACGCAGCCGTGTCCTTTGCGCATGAGTTCATGAGCACCACCTCGGCAGGACAAGTCAAATTGATAAACATTGCTTTTCTGGGGTTTCACCTTGACCATCAAACGGCTTTCAGGGTTGTCAATTCATCCTCTCAAATCCAAGTCGAAACACCCTGTATCAACAAGCTTCCCAAGTTTTCTCCAGCCCAGTATTTTGAAGGCCCACACGCCTTGCGATACACCCCTCAATTTTGAATGCTTTGACCAAATCAAGGGTTGAATCCTTAGAGCGTCTTTGCACTTTTCAAAACTATCTTCACTGGTAGGCCAACACGCACCTAACTGTTCCAAACCATCCCGTTGGTTGCGTTTCGGACCTGCCCTCAACAGCTTTCCTCCAACCCATTCTCCTACTCCTATCGAATAAAATCATCTCATCTGTTAACCGCTGCATGAGCAAACACTTCTGACACGTCTAGTCGCCTTGTCTTGCAACCCAGCCCTGATTCCGCAGGAGTCTTTCCGCAGCTATCCTCGACATTGCTGCCCATCAACTGTCTTCCCTTTACAAACTCTTCATCATACCTCATAACTCTCCCTGTTGGGGCATGCTTCCTACCATTGCAACCGTGCTGCAGCCACTTCAACCACTAAGAGACTTGGGGTCTCCCCCATCTCAAGGCCTTGACGGCAAACTCCCCAACAAAAAAACAGGTTCCTCAACCAACTCATTCACCATTTGCTCTTGTCTCCCCGTCGCCTGCCGCCTGGACCGTGAAGGTCCTGTGTCAGCACCCTCACCGTTCAACTTCGTCCTGCCGTGAACAAGGCTGGCCGTAACGTCTCTTTCTCGACGGCGACAGACTCGTACCTGGGCAACCTGTCTGTTTCCATCGTCGTCCAGCTTTGACAAACATCAGCATACAATCCCTGGTAAGCAGTGATCCTTACATCAAATTTCCCGTTACCAGCAGGTAGAAACTGGGTAACCTTTTGCAAGACATCACCTTCCTGTCTCTCGTATCACCCTTACCTTTCTGATGCCCGTCAATCCCCTTCATTTCTTCCTGTCTGCGTTTGCTTTTGCGCTCCTGCCAACATCTTTCCAGCACAACAGGGCCTTCCACAGCCAACTACACCTCGGGAGCCTAGCCAGGGCTGTACGAAGGTCCTTCATCTCATGTTTGGGTTTTGATGCTCTCTTCGCCACCATAGTCTCCACAGAACCAAGTCAAAACCAAGCTCTTATCGTAACCTTCCCGGCTAGCCAAATTGGATTCTAAGACCACCGCCCTTCAGGACATGTCGTCGTGCAGCCTGACCTAGGAGCCGTTTCAAGCTCCCAGCCGGCGCATTACCTTCACAGACTGCCTCTACCAGCACATCATTCCTGGCATCTCCATACTTCAGTGAGGGTCTGATATCTCGACCCCACCAACATGGAACCACCGACCCTGATAGTAACGCTCAAGATTCCTCATCGCAAAGACGGTCTGGCATCATCTCAAATGGAAAATCCGGTTGAACCCAAGAATGGGGAAGGTCAGGACGTGGCTCTTGCTGGAAAAGCTGACGACACCAGCAATCACTCTCTTGACATAGCGATGAGTGCAGGTACCGATATCAAGCAAGAGCCGACCTTCGGAGCAGCAAATATCCCCTCTGCCCCTATATCTAGCATGGCGAGAACATGTGAGACAAAATCAACCGCGTCGACAGCTACCAAAGGAGCAAGTCCTGCTGAGTCACATCAACCGACCACGAACATCAAGGAAAATGGCGAAATGGCGAAAAAAGTGCCGAACGGCGCGAAGCGAAAGGCTGAGTCGAGTGGCAATGAAGGTCCACCCCCCAAGAAGAAGACCACGGAATATGCAAAATCGAACAAACTCGCAACTACGGCAAAGGAATACATGGCACACAACAACTCTATCGCATTCTCCGGAAAGAAGGGAAAGAAAGTTGACACCGATCTGAAACTGCCACCATTGAGCCAGGCACCTGCCGTTGTACAAGGTCATCTCAGAGAGTTGATGAGTGTTGGGCTAAAATTATCCCATGCTGATCCGAAAACCATCAAAACTCAGGTCAAAGTTCTGGGTGGCTTATGCCATGCTTTCAAAGACCTCAAAGCATGGCTCGTTGAGAGAGATGGTGAGCAGAGGGTCGATGATTTCAAATGGAGCGTTCAGGGTTTAAATCACCCCTTACATTCTTACCAGATGCTTGGAAGTGCAATCATGATCATGATTGAGAGGGACGAGAGCCAAGGCTCTGGTCTCCTTCTCGACTTCATGGGCTACGGGAAGACTGTGCAGATGTTGGCATGCGTTGTGTCAAACACTGTGCGTAAAAAGAAGGGCCAACGTCCGAAGGACGGTTCGGCTACAACTCTTGTGATTGTCTCCAAGTCGGCTGCTACGCAGTGGGTGGAGGAGGTGAAGAAGCATACCAATCCTCAACTATCCGTCATGCTCTGGACGAAACAAACCGAGATCACGAGGGATGCAACGTTGGCCGTTGATATCCTCGTCATCACTTACGACCAGCTCCGGGCTATGCACAAGGCCTGCAAGACCGGCAAGACCACTTCCTTGTTATTCGACACATGTTTCCAGCGGATTGTTCTAGATGAGGGGCACAGGATCAAGAATCGGCACTCGGACACATTTAAGGCTTGCATGAGTCTCCAAGGGAAGCACAGGTGGCCTTTGACAGGTACCCCTATGCCAAATGGCGTGCATGAGCTCTGGCCACTCCTCAGATTCATTCGGCACCCTAGTGTGAAGGACTTTGGCCATTTCAAGCAGAATTATCTGACCAAAAAGAGTGGGGCGAAGCTCAAAGGGGGCGCGGAATACCAAGAGCTGAGCAAGCTATTGATGCCGATTTCGATCATGCGAACTCCAGGACACGAGTTCTGCGGTATTCCTCTGGTGAATCTGCCACAAGACCATGCCATCCGAGAAAAGGTCGCTCTTGGCGCTGAGGAGAAGATCATACTGGCATACCTCGAAAGGTTCATCATGGGCTACGTCAAGACGAAATGTGGTGGAACGGCCAACTACATCAGCCTCAAGCAGAGGTTTACGAGATACAGGCAATTCAGTGCAAGTCCTTTATTGCTTGAGGGCCCGGTCAAAGATGGCTTGTGGACCCTTGACCAGGTGGGGCTCATGAAGGAGGAGGCTCACAAGAATGGAGCTCAAGAGACGCCGATGATAGATATCTTCGAGAGATGGATGTCGGAACCGAATCGAGACCACCTGGCGCCTACTGGAAATCGGAGAATGGACAGCATACTTGCCAAGGCGGACCCCGTAATATGCCCTCTGTGCTCAAAGCCCCAGAAAATTGCAATGCTGGCAGATTGTGGTCATATTTGGTGCAAAAAATGCGTCACGGATTGGAAAGTCGCATGCCCAACTATGAACAGGGAGGTATCATGCCCCAAGTGCGAGCGGCTCATTGGAGAAGTGCGCCCACACGACCCACAGGAAGCAAGCGATCATGAAGAGGATGCGATGAGAAGCCAGAAGGGGGTTGACCATAATGGCTTCCAGCCTGCTGATGATGAGGGATCTACATTGTTCCAGTACTTGGATTCACAGCCTGGAGATTCAATTCCGCTGAGCGCAAAAATGAAGTTTGCGCTTCATTTGATCCTGAAGTGGCAGGCTGAGGCCCCGAAGGACAAGATCATTGGTAATTATTTCCCAAGGGCTCCTTTCAGCATGGACTGGTACCCTGCTAATGGATACGTCTCAGTCTTTTTTCACTTCATTGGCATTAGCCGCCTTCTGGGGCGGCTGCTTCAGGAGAATGGTATCGGATACCTTTATTTCGTCGGAAAAATGAACGGCGATCAACGTCGAGATGCCAGAGTAGCCTTCGATGAAAATGAAGCAATCAAGGTTCTCGTAAGTCAACTCCCACCCGCCTTCTCATTGTCCAGCCTTTCTGATCTGGCTGTTAGATGGTATCTACAGCCACTGGAGGTGAGGCACTCAATTTGACAATGGCGAATCGATGCATAATTTACGAGCCGTGGTGGAACGAAGCAGTGGATCAACAGGCCTTTGGCCGTGTGAACCGCATAGGGCAGCAAAAGGAGACGCACTGCGTACGTATCTTGGCTCAGGGCACCATCGATGAACGGATGAACGACCTTCAGCAAGATAAGAAGAAAGAGCAGAGCGCAATAGCCGAACTTGAAGCCGGCAAAGGACTTACAGCCAAGCTTCTACGACGGATCCTGGATGGCCGGACTAAGAAGGAGGGAGACAGTGATGCCAACAGTGACAGTGAAGACAATGGAGAAGATGACGAGGACGATTTCTCTGAATCGGAGCCTGAGGATCCCAATGATGGTGATTGGGTGTACTAGGCCGCATTTACAGCGGTCCCATTTGCTTTGGTGCTCTCGAGCATCGCGTGGCCCAGGTTTGGTGCTGCGGCTCACTGCAACCCAGCTAATATGCAAGTGGCCTCGGAGGAGCGGGGGCCTGACATTTTGATTTGGGCAATGCGTTGATTTCATTCTTTTACCCAGGAATTTTGAGTTGGGATTGCCCCCGCTGGCTGGAGTACTTCTAGCTTTGCATGGAAGTTTCATTTCATCTGGCGCGCAGCAGAAACGAATGGTAGACCGGGAAGGGCGTTGGCTTTGAATCCCCTCCATTATTTCTCAAGTCTGCGGAGAGATGGGGTGGTCATTGATGTTGATTGAATCAGAGAAGAGACCCTAACGTTTGCAAATCACAGGTGAGACCGGGGAGCCGTTGGAGCGCCAGAATACGTTAGGAGACGCATTATTCAGGTCTCACAGTCATAGAGGACAATCCAATTTGCATTGAATTCATCGAATATTTAAATTCCTTAGAAGGTGACTATAAATTTAGGTATTCCCTGCAAGGCCCTTTGTGTGATATCGATGCTCTATCGCAGCGCCCTATCCGCGTTGTATCCATGGCCTCTATCAGGCTAGGTAGTCACATTGGACCTACACCAACCCTTGGGAACCCTCAGGCGGCGGCCATCACCAGCATTGGAAGAAAAAACACGGCAGCACGGAGGAGTAGCATTCGTATTCTGTGCTACTTATGCGCTGTTGCTCGCGGGGCCCGGCCCACTGGCTCCGTCAAGACAGCACTTGAGTACCTTGGTAACTGCTAAGGCACAGTCATATGCCGAAGTACCGCAGAAGACCTGGCCGGCACAGGACTGATAGCTTTGCTAATGAAGAGACACACGAATTCCTTCTTACCAACCCCTTTGTCCTGCTCACAGCCGCCTGGCGAATCCCACCAACCCTAGAAGGTAGGTGATAACTGTGGCCAACTCGACCTCCTGTGCATGTGCGGTTGCACTAAGCAGTGTCGCTGTGAGGCATGTCGCGAGCCTTCTTCCAGTCCACGGGACCATAGAGGGCGGCATCACTGTGAGGCTCATCGCGTGCCTTCTTCCAGTCCACGGGACCATAAAGCGCAGCGTCGCTGTGAGGCTCGTCACGAGCCTTCTTCCAGTCCACGGGCCCGTACAGAGCAGCATCGCTGTGGGGTTCATCCCGAGCCTTCTTCCAATCGACAGGCCCGTACAAGGCGGCCTCGCTGTGGGGCTCGTTGCGCTTCATGTTGACCATTCCCTCCTCAATGTGGGTCATCTTTGGGAGGGAAAAGGCCACAGATGCCAGGCAGGCCGTCAAGGCCAAGTTCGAGAGGACCTTCATGATGTTGGTAATGAGGAGGCGGAGTGATCTGCGATCTGGTCAGCTTGAGTGACTATATGACCTGCAAAAGGGGGTATGATTACTTTCTGGTTGGGCTGTGAGTATTTGAATAAGTCAAAATAGGGACTGAGGTGCTTGGAACTTGATAATGAATATGTCGAGTTTTCAGGTCTTTTCTATATGCCTGAGAGACGCGCCGAGCGGGCCCCTTAGACTCACCAGTTGACTCCGCTATTCAATGCCATGCGTCTATCCTTCGGGTCCCTTTGATGCCAGCTACTGCCTCAATTCACTGAACTAGGCTCTTTGGTCGCTGTCTCATTTGTGCTCGTAACGTTACACGTCCATCGACAAATCCGCATGGCAAGCTGGGTTAGACCTCATGCATCAGGAATCAGTGGATCTGCCATCTCGTATTGTGCAATATGCCTGATGGATGATGGGAGTGTGCGGGAGAGCGGTGTGGATGTTGTTGCTGACAGGGCTTCATGCAAGGCTGCCGTACAAGTACAGGGCGCCAAACCTTGACCCGTCGGGCACGCTGAGTAAGACCGGATGAACAAACATTCCAAGGTTGTGATGTGAAGTGTAGCATTTTACCGCTCGCGCTCCAACGTTGTGCATGAGCGGGGTACAGCCCCCAATCCTGACTTCTTCCTTTCGAGTGGGTTGCGATCAAGTTCCTACCCCGGGCATACTACAAAGGTACGTAGGTAAGCGCCATTGGAAACTACCGCATCCCATTTTTTTTAAGTTCCCGAAAGGGTGTTGTAATGCAACCCTCCTTGAAGCCACATGAGCTCCACAGCTTCAGACACTCAGCCGAGCCATGTGAACAAGAGACGATGGATTCGGTAGCCGATTGTGCAAAAGCATGAGGTTATGGGATATTCTATCACTCCCCAACATATGCTCTGTTCAGGTTTCTCTCATGTCTCTGGTTATTTTCAAGACCCACAGCCAACAAGATTCAAACTCAGCTCGGTATCTTCTTCATCATCAATACCTACCAGACCTTGTAACAATTTTGCCATGGCTCCGCAAGGCCAGTACACTCGGTCACGGCACTGCTTCCTGGGCCTTGTCATAGCAGTTGTGGCCACGCTGCTCATCAGCATGGCCCTGTTCCGTGAGGAGCTGCTCTCGGCCTTTCGGACACTCCAGCCGCCGGTATGCTCCTGCACTGCCGGTGACCCCGCTGCCGTCTCTCCCACCTTGTCGATACACTCAGGCCACCACGGTCAGAGCAAGGTGACCGCGGAGGAGGGGCACCAGCAGTCTGTTCCCACGACGTTCGCCGACCTCACAATCCTCGAGGATCTGGGGCCGGCCAATGTCCTCTGGGTGAACGAGACGGGCGGCGATCCCGAGGCTTGGGGCATCTCCATGTTTCATGCGCTCCACTGCGTCAAGATGTGGAAGGAGACGCTGGACCCGGCCACGACCATGGCGTCGCACGTGCACAGCGAATCCGAGTACGCCGAGCACGCGGGGCACTGCATCAACTATCTCGTCCAGGTAAGCAAGAAGCAACGATAGACAGACTGTACATTAAGCTGAAAAGAGGGCCCTGAATAGTCAATCATGTGTGCTGCCGACGCCACCATCGAGCCGGCTGAGGATGTGGTTGACGGCGACAGACACGGTCGCCGGATCCACGGTATGGGCTACCAGCACCAATGCCGTGATCCTAGTTTCCTCTTTGAGATGAACGGGAAGACGGTCGACCTCTGGAATTGGAAGCAGGGTGATACGCTGCACAGTGTCTTTGCGTGACCGGATGGGTTGTTAGAAAGGGTTAGATTAACATGAGCCGTGAGTTCTTGTCTCATTGCTACAATGTCAAAAGTACACTTTTAGCGATGAATCAAAGTCAAAAGATGGAACTACAATCGTGGATTTTCCTGGATCAACTTGACGTCAAGAGTTATATAACAGTTGGCCAAATTACTAGTAGTACTATCCTGTATTTGAGTGGTCTCGTTTTCCATCCTTTAATCCACTTACCTAGGTATGAACGCTTGATAAGTAGTATGCAACCAGTATACAACCGGTCCCTTAATGTATTGCCAAACGCTTGAACACCCTTTCTCTCACAAGAGAAAAGGCAGTGCCAATAGGGGTGGACAGTATTCCAAGGTTCTGTGGCATATGGGCCAGGTATCATTGATGCTATATTTAGTTGGGGATGCATTGAGAGATCAAATGAGTGCGATCGAAAATATTGCAAGGTGCGTCGCTTGTGTGTTCTCTAGTACCTTGCGGTTCTAATCACTTAATTACAAGGTCCCAGATCTATGTCCTTACGAGCTACACCTTACATTCAAGAGTCTAGACAGGCCCCTGACTCGCCTGACCTACAATGACCCTGCTCATCGCGATGGCCCTCACGGCTCCACGTGCCCGTGTAAGTTCTGTCCAAAGCCCAATCGCGCACCTGTTAAGCGAAGGAGAGCGTCAGCTCTCCGCCATTCGAGACTATGGGAAAGGTGGGACGATCCAAAGAAAAGAAAGACAAGGTATTCTAGAAGAGCAAAACTTACAGCGTCAAAGTTCCGACAGGTGTGCGCTACGTCGGCGTAGGCGCCGACCTCGTGCGACGCCTCGTCCCACTGGAAGACATATGTGCTGACATCAGAGAAACACTGCAGAGACTGGCGGAGGATATTGATGCAGTGGTCTAGATGCTTGATGCCATTCAGCCCCTCGGCAGCAAAGGACACCGGCCGCGCCACCGTGAATGGGTTTCGCGTCTCATCCCATCCGGCGTCATAGAAGTACCACAGTGACTGGCGCAGTCGGTCCTGCAAAGCGTATACGATTGTCCGCGTCAGCGGTGACAGACAGTAGCTGTGAAGATAGATAGGCGTTTGGGGAAGGAGACAATGTATTATCACAATTCAAAAGAGAGGGAAGAAAAATTACCAGGCAGTGTAGATCGTGGAACACGGATATCACTACGAGGTAGTCGTCCTCCCCGGCCACGGCGGCGATGGTCTTGTTGGGTAGCTGGGCCGCTTCGCTCTTAGAGATGCGCGAGTTGCCCACACGGTAGAGATCCTTCCAATGTGTGTCCTTCTCCGGCGTTGGCGGGCCCGTGTACAGACTCCCATGAAAGCCGCTCTCAAACGTCGTGACTTGGTAGCTTATGGTGTCTTGAGCAGGCGCTATTTTTCAATTAGATCTTAGCATCGCGTCACCCTTCTCCCTTTCCATTACCTGCTTTATGGGGCTCTTGTTGGAATTGCGTACAGTATAATTTCTGGGAGAACGGCTGAGGCCTTCCCAAACTCTGGCTATGATGAGTGACATAGGCAACGATGGAGAGGAAGATTAACGTGTGTACTACAAGTGAGAGCACAAGAATCGCAGCTCCTCGAGAAGGTGCTACTCCCAGCCATGTACTTGCACGGACTCCGGTGGTGTTGACTCGGCGCTCTTCCGCGTCTTCATCCTTGGGGAGCGCCGTGTACGAAGTGTATGAGTTGAACATTTCTGAGGCACTATGGAGGAGGTAGAATGGGGCAGAGCGAGAGAGCCCGGAGAGAGAGAGAGATGACCAGCCGACGGTTGAGGGCATCTACCTTTCCCATCCTCCAAAGATCCGAGTCAGCTTCACCGCCTTACCTATGTACACATGCAGCGCGATACTCCCATCACCTTCCTCCTCGGCCTTCCTCCGGCGTTGCACGACAGAAAGAATACTATTGAGGACTACGCAAAGGATTGTCACAATTATGCGACCAAACCCTGGTTCCGCCGTCTCCACATCGCCAATTAGCCCCCCCCCTCGCATCGAGAGCTGAATCCTGTCTGTTACAGCCCCGGACAGGCCTTCGCGAGATTTTCCTTGGTTGAGTGGGTGGGGTCGAGGCATACTCTGAGGCTTGATTCCAAAGTACCGTAGCGAAGTTTCTTATCAGGCGAATAATATTCGGTTTGTACAGTCAGGATTTTAAACTACCTTCTATAAATCTTACTGTGTTGTTAGTTCCTGTGGATATTCAGCGGAGTCAGCCCGGCATTAGCCTACCATGCTTAATTCCCCCGCATGTACGGCGAGCCTAGTGTGGAATCTGCCAGCCTGTCAGCCCTGTAAAGTGACTACACTATACTACTACCTAGTCGGTGAGTCAGCAAGGATCAACAGAGTCCCTACGAGAGCGGGGCAAGGCTCGCAGGACGAGGAGGATTTCTCAGCCCCGTGTCTTAGCTACCCTTTTTCCCATTAAGGCTTCAGGCTCGCGTCTTGGCAGCTAGTACTATACTCATTGACTCTCCTCAATATGGTCTGTATGGCCTATGACTATCTATCACAACCGCCTGCTATATTTATAGATGCTACGTTACAACCAACACGAATTCCCCACTGTCTGACGGATTCGTGCGAAGCAACAATAGCTGGTTCTGAGTAACCGCTGAGTTAAAGCATTGATGGTCTTAAAAGTCTAGCTGCTGTAGCCGGATTATGTGCTCCGAGATAACCCTGGGAAGGGAGTCCAGAGGTGCCCGGGGATCTTGAGCCGCTTCCATACATACTAGTACTTCCTGACAGTATTTTGATACTCTCAGCTGGTCAGATCACCTCCCCCTTCAGGTTCTTGTAGTAGTATCTCCTCTTCTCTGCCACCAGTAGCTCAAGTTGTTTACATCCAGTAGGGCAGCACCTGTCTTTTCACTGCTTATCTTCTTCATTCTTCCTGACTTAATCCTATCTGTGGCCCTGTTGACCAAGTAAGAACCATGTTTTCTTTCCGCAAGATTCTCTACAGTGAGATCACCGAGCACAGAGAGTCAAACGAGACACTGCTCGGGGATGGAGAGAAAGACATGGGGTTCGACGGTCTGCCGAAGATCGAGGAAGACATGCCGTCCCAACGCAGACCTCGTTCATCGTATCAGAGTCGCTTCTGGGACGTCCTCAGATACGCTCACATTGCGTTGACCCTGGTGCTGGTGTTTCTCGTGGTGCAGGGGGATATGAAGGCACGGGAGTTGAGCCGCTGGAACGCCCAATTGCTGTACTGTACGCACGCTTAATTTCAGCTCAAAATATCTCACACTTGCAGGTTCTATCTAACGCGTCTTCGTAGCACCGGCCCAGGACGCCATCCGATACGTGACCAAGACCTTCAGCAGCAGCCTAGACTACGGGAAGACAGAGTTCCAGGGCAAACCGTCCGAGAAGAACAACCAGGCATGGAGCGACCTCATCCTCCGGGGGCTAACCCGCATCACAGCCGAGGAGGCAGCCCCTATGCACAACAAAACAATGCCTATCCCCGACGACCCTGAGCACTACATCATCTCACTCGCCGTGTTTCATCAGCTCCACTGTCTGGTACGTATGTGCGAGCAGGGTGTCGCCCCCCTCACCCACTTTCCCTCTTTATCAGTTGGTGAACCGCCGAGAATTCTAGTCGCTAACAGCGGGCGGCGACAGAATGCGATCCGATTCGCCATATGGAACCAGACCATGGACGCGGAGAAGGAGAAGCTGCACCACGAGACGGACATTGCCCACCTGGACCACTGCGTGGACCTGCTGCGGCAGGCGCTCATGTGCGCGGCCGACGTGACACCATTCGTGTGGGCGCGCGACCCACGCGACGGCCGCCTGCACGGCATCACTACCGTCGCCCACACGTGCCGGGACTGGAGCGCCGTCGAGGATTGGGCAGCCGCCCGCCCCATTGTGACCGGCTTTAACGTCACCAAGCCCCATATTCGCCCTGACCCCCTCGGCTGGTCCAACTTCACCTATATCATGGACTACGGCGAGGTCACCGACTGGGACCGCCAACGTCCTGACTACGACGCCTGGGCCGCTGGCAAAACCCACGAACAGCACCTTCGCGGCCATGTCGGCTACGTTGATGCCACCAACTACGCATGACGGAAACAGGGGGTTGAAAAGGCTGGACGGTTGATGCCAAAGGAGGTTGCCTACTTTATATTACCCAGGAATCACAATGAGATCTGCCACACAATCTTGTATAGCCCCTCACATGTGAAATGGCTTGGAACATGATTTCAAGATTGTCCTTCTCCCTTTCGTGGAATCGGAGATGTTACTAGTACTACTTAGGTGTGTATGGCTACGACTGTATATGGAATAGAAACGGAACCAGTTACTACTTACCTAGGTAGGTACCAATGTCTGGCTGATTAAAGATTGGGAACAGCAAATGAAATAGAAGAATAACGGCCACAGGGTCATTGATCCGATTTCTAGAAAACACAACAATAGTTCGTGCAGTTGCTCAAAAGCGGGACAAGTTGATAAATTGTTATTCAATAGCGTCATCTGATCAAGTACGGCCATAGTGTAGTACCTAGGTACCCCCGTAATCAGTCCTGCAAATATCCGTTTGCGTTATCAAGAGCAAGGGTCCCTGGACACAAACTAATGCAAGTAACCTGTGTAAGTCACTTCACGTCAGTGTATATATATGTGCCTGATTCCCTACTTCAAGTTGTTTTTTCACTCTTTCCACATCCACTTCTCGAATATCGCCTCGGCCAATCTTTCCCACTGGCCTACATGACACCACTCTCAGCAAGGATGGCGGACACCACCGAGGAAGCTAACAACCCACAGACAATGCCCGCAGCATCATGGACACTCTCCCCGGCGACTGTCGACGACATGGAGGCCCTCGTTGCGGTTCACACAGCCGCCTTCCGCTCTGATCTCTTCTCGCATTTGATGCTACTCGGCCGGCCGGACGGCGCACACCAGATCCTGATGCGCAAGTCGGTGGAGCACTGGTTCGGTAACCCGCGTGCCAGCCTGACCAAGGCCGTCGATGCTGACGGCCATATCGTCGCGTGGGCCTGCTGGGTCCTCAGGGATGACGACCCGCCTCCGGTGCAGAAACCCGCGGCTGTCTCGCCCCCAGAAACGGCAGCAGCACCAAAGGAGCCCACGACAACGCCAGCACCAGCAGCGACCAACACGTCCCCTCCCAACGAAGACCCCGCCCGGGCGCTGGGCGGGCGCATGCGCGAAGACATGCTCCGGCGCGAGGCGGCGCACATGCCGCGCAGCGGAACGGCGGTGGCGGGCTGCCTGGTGCTGCAGGCGCTGGCGACGGAGCCCGGGCTGCAGGGGCGCGGCATCGCCACGCAGCTCGTGCGGGCGGGCACAGAGCGCGCCGATGCCGAGGGCCTTCCATGCTGGGCGCACGCCTCGCCGGCAGGCCACGCGCTGTATGTACGGAATGGGTTCCGCGAGGTCGCGCGCGACGACTACAACCTGGCTGCGTGGGCGCCTGGTGGCGAGGGGGCGGGCCGTGGGTGGGGCACGTACACGTTTCGATACATGCTGCGGCCGGTTGGAGGACAATAAGTGCCGGGGAAACTTGAGGGGGCGGCGAGGAAGTGAGGGATGAAGATGACAGGGTGGGGGTCTTCGATGGAGAATGTAAGGTGATCAAAGATTTTCTATGATCAATGTAGCTCAAATCAGTTTCAGGTACGCACCCGCAGATTTCTGGATTCCACTCGACAACCTGGTTGCGCACACGGCACGCATGTGATGTTTCCGACGACGCTGGTGTTCACCCGCATGGGTCTATAGAACGCTGTATGCCCCTTTGGCTTCCGGGCTAGGTATCCCCTGTTCTTCGAGCACGAGAAGCTATGGGGAATGGTGTACATTAAAGATGCACGACCAAGGGATCCCGAATACCGTTTCCACTCATCAGTGCCGCATTGACAAACATGCCGAATGACGACTCACTGGATACGCCGGAAACAGACGACAATAGCCTTCGAACCTTCTGCAACATCATATACCAGACCATAGAGCACGCCGCAAAGACACCCCTGGCTCTCATGAATACACTGGCGTATGCTTCCTCGGCGCCATCATCATATCGTATAATTCGCTGGCCATAACCAGCATGAATATGCCCAAAGACAACGAGCCGCGGACGGACCCACCATATCTCTCTCAGAAGCTGTGGACAGCCCTTCCCGCCATTATCAAGGTAACCTCTAGGTGGGCCATGTACGAGAACAACATCAGTATCTTCGGGGATCCTGTTCTTCCATACCTCACGGATGGGTGGGTATTGGAAGGCGAATGTGCCGCATTGCTCCGTGAGAGGCGAGCCGTAGATGGAAAGAGTGCGGCCGCCAGGCAGACGGATATTGGTCGTAGTGTCGTTCAAGTAGATGAGATCGCCCCAGTCGAGGTCGCTGCGGGATGTGCCTGGCCCCTCGTAGATTCGATCTGGGAAACGGTCCACGTATTCGGCGTCCAGCAGACGATCATGGTTGCCGCCGATGAGGACTTTGTGCTTATGTGGGAGGGACTTGAGCCAGTTCAGCTGAACCTGCAGCTCTTCGAACGTGCCGTTGTTTGTCAGATCACCGGCGTGGAGCAGTATGTCCCCGTCTGGTACCCTGGGCTGATTGTTATGCGTATCCGAGATACAGACGATGCGGATTGGAGTCGTCCCGGCAGGTGTTGGAGCCGAGGTACAGCCTGCAGGTGCTGTCCTCGTCCTGTCTAGCCACTGCACGAGGAACTCAGCCGGAGCTCGGCGGAACCTTTGCCACGGCGTGAGCTGGATCTGCCAGGGGAATATTGGTCTTCCTGTCTTAGGTTTGGCATTGTGCGACATCCTGCTGATTCAGAAGCACTGTCGCTGCTCCTGATCTAGTCAACGACCACACTGATGCTTTTAGATATTCCGCGGGAGGGAAACCGTAGACCGGGACAGCCCTTGTCGAGGGGGGGACGTGATGCTCCAGCATGTGGTAGCCAAGCCTGATTCAGCACATTTGTCGGAGTGGTTGTGTATTTATATATGAAGCCTGATAGGCTTATGGCTTGCGAGTAAAGAATGAGAAGGCTGCAGATGAGAGACTGGCACGGAACAAGGTCGCCTGCACAGGCATTCAGCTAGGGGGAGGCACAGCTGAGGAGGTGGTTAAGCTAGGGCGCGGCGCAGCTCGGCGTTTAGAGAGCCGGCTGCAGCTCAGCGCCTAACTGGCCCAGGTCGGCGCCAAATCAACTGCCCCAGCCGCTGCAAAAATAGGCGTTCTCAAGGAAGCATCTAATTCAACCACTGGCACCAACAACCCTTTTGTTCCTAACCGTGTCAAGGCAGGCAGTAAATGATACATTGAACGACTTACCCGTTTCAGTTAAATGTGCACCGCTATAGACTTGAATATTCTCCTCGCATGACTACATGTAGAAAAAGCCTGTCGAGGTCAACCAGCATAGACACCACTTGAGATGCCTAGGCAGTCATGCGGCCCAATCTTGGGAGGTATCGGACCAAATACTTAGGTACATAGCCAAGGGGCAGTTGGGGCCATGGAACTGCCCTCGAAGTCCCGAAATATCTCGATGATGCTCCAGCTGGCGTTTCGCTTCACGGGTCTAGCGCCTTCGATGACCACCAACACAACCGAAACAAGCCTGGGAGGCCACAGCGCAGGTGCTGTTGGGCTTATCCCTCAAGAGAAATGTCCATATATGGAGCGCGAAATGCCTGGAAGGTATCGATGAGAAGGAAGGCCCACATGTAAATCGATAATCCCCGTCCGGAATGCTGTTGCCAGGTCCCCAAGTCGCCTAAAATCGTCCTATTCAAGCCCATACCTCACAGAGCCACGCCTTACGTTCCGTGAATACACCAAGGTAGTACAGTTATGGGCTGCGGTTCATCAAAACAAAGCGGCGGTAATAATGTGGAGTTACAAGCACGCCCAGCGCGGCGTCCTGTGCCAGCAGGACAAGCCATTTCGGGGCCCTCTGGAGGGCTTGTGCTGATCCCGCCTCCGTACCGAGACGCTCAAGGGCAGCCTATCCGACATAACTCAGCCGAACTGGACCGAGATACCATTCTCTCAGCTATGAGAGACATGTCGGCGTATCTGGCACCAAAAGAAGTCTCGGCACGCGTCGTCACCGTAGGTGGGGCAGTTAATACCGTCCTACTACGATCTCGAGACACGACCAACGACGTCGACTTTTTCAGCGAGGACGGGACCGCCCAGGTCAACTTGCTGATCCACGAGGCCGCGAGGGACGCGAACCGCAAGAGGCGCGGTGCCCTCGGCGCGGCATGGTTCAACAACTCGACCCAGCTTTATATGGGCCGGGAGCGGGCGCTGGAACTGGCAACGGCTGCGATTGACCAGAATGAGATAGTGTACAACGGACTCAACAGCCGCGGCCATGGGCTGCAGGTGTACGCGGCGCCGTGGGAGTACGCACTCTGTGGGAAGATGAACCGGCTTACTGAAGGCGGGGAGAGAGCGTATGATTTGAACGATGCCATCGAATACCTAGTCAAATACTTTCAGAAGACGGGCCACAGGTCGATAGCGGCTGCCACGATCAAGCAATGGTGTACCCGTTGGGGCAAGCAGGTGACTGATCAGGTCCTCCACCGGTTGGACGAGGCGTTCCTGAGGAAGTATGGGAGGAGATGCATTGTTTGGCCGGGGCAGGCCAGGAGGTGATGGTGAAAACAGTGTGATTTGAAAATGTCTGGAATGATAGTCCATGTATCTTAGGCAAAATGCACGTGTGGTTTCCAAATCAAAACGTTCATAGTCGCACATTCTGGCGATGCCCTGATGTCGTCAAAGCTCTCCAGAGGCACAAAATCCCTCTTGTCATTGTCCCAGTGTGGGATCGCAAGGGGTTCCGCCAGTGGCGGCACGCGCGCAACCCAGTCAGGCTCTTGCTCATATTTCCGTTCCTGGGCCTTCCATTCGTCCAGCTGGTCATACGTGAAGATGGGCGGAGCTGAGCGTGGCAGACCGAGTTCGATCCTCTTGTTGAACGCCAGGCACATCAGCTTGGGTATACACGCAAGGCAGGCCAGACGCTCGGGGTCTGGGTCCTGCGGATCAGGTATGTCTCGGACGGCCCAGTCCTGCTGCCACCAGAAGGCCTCGATCTCGTTTCGAATGTCAATGTGCTGGTCGAGGACGAGGTGCTCGTAGATGCGATAAATGGCAGCCAGAGGAGTGTCGTTGGACCGATCCACTCTCCGCCTGAGGAGTGGGCCCTCGACGATGACGCGATGGGCGAGGAGCTCTCGCGGAGGCAGTGGGAGACCCTGCGTGTCGTCGTGTCGCGGGTACGTGTCCGTCTTGTCAGAACTGTCCTGCGCGCCATCTTTCGTGCCGCATTGCTGGGTCTGTCGTTCTGGTCTCCGAAGCTGGAGCCAGCGTGTTATGGGCGCAAGAGGGCGCCAGCCCATGCTGAGGCAAAACCTGGTGTGGAGCGGGATACACTCTTGTATGCAAGGTCACAAGTCAGAGCTCGGGGGAGCAGGGGAGCTCCTCCAACTTCAATAATCGTGGGGGCTGAGTCAGCTGGCAGGGGCCGCGCCTCAGGGTCGCCCATGGGTCGCCCTAATAATAAGCCACCTGGGCAACCATCACAGAAAGCATAGGGTCTTCACCACAAGCCCAGCCTCACCCACATATACGCCAATATCCACTTAGTGATTCCACTCTTTCCACCCATAAGGGCCAGATGCTCGACAATTCCCAGTCTGGCCAAACCCAGTCTAGTAAAGAAACAGGGTACACTATACCCCTTTCAGAATTGTTTTTTAAACATAGAGGGCATTCTGTGTTTAAACGCATGCACACTAAGACTTGGTATATACCTCTCACCCCACCGTAATTTCCACACTACCCTAAGCGTTTTCTAGTAAAGATCTACGTACTTTTTAGGTCTTAGACTGGCTTTTCTAGACTGGCTTTCAAACTCCAGTCTGGAAAAGCCAGTCTAGAGACTGACCTCAAAACCAGCCCTATACTAGACCCTTGTGAGTGACTTCTCGCTTATTATATACGTAGTGGGCTTGGCATGGAAGTCACTTCAGACTGGCTTTGGCCAAACTGACTTTGTCGAGCATCTGGCCCTAAAATGTCATTTAAATTTACTGGTTCAACGAACTAGTTATTATAGATTTTTTTTTAACAGAGTAGTATAGGCCTGATGAAAAGGTTAGGTCGAATGTGCAGTACCCAACTTAGTTTCCGTATTCAATTACTTGGAACCACTGCACGTTGGGGGATTCACCAGACCAAAAAAGTCGGGATTCCCGACGTCCAGTTAGACATAGTAAAGGAACTGTACAGCAAAGTTATATACTTAAGTAGCTATCTGCAGGGACCCTGCAGTCTGACCACGAGCACCGCCTTGTTAGCAGAGTCGCATCACAAGCGGGGGGGCCGAATAGTACAGCTTCACCTGGGCAGTGTTGCGCCAGCGGTGGAGTTTCACCGTCTATGGAGGGCAAGCGTGTGTAGTGGCGTGAGTGATAAAGAGCGGATGGCTCTTTGATTCGATCCCGATGACGTGTCGCGCAGTCGTCATGGCTTTAGGTTTGAAGAGGTATTGAAGACTTGTGCTAAGGTCCAAGAGGGAGGGAAGATGGGTTGGACGAATCCACGAGGAAACAAAACTTGTAATATACCTAAGTATCTCCGAGTGGGGCCGGGGACTACTAGACAGTACCACAATTCCATTAACTCACGAGTGATGGAAGCAATTTTTCTTTTCCTCTCAAGTGCTACCTGGGTACATAACAATTCAGCCCTCTAGTGCTAGGTTAAAGCAGTCCATCCTGCTCTGGTTTCAAGACATCTCAAGAGCTGGTCTGCAATGTGTATCCGCATACCGCGACGTCATCTTTCTCCGCTGCTTGAGAAAAGACCGCATGAAAATGGGGTCCAAAGACCTGCACAAGTCAAGAGAGATTGAGGGTCGCAGCTCATACCACGTCGCTTTCTCCAAGTAGTCTCGGCTGTAACCTTCCGAGTAGCGCCGGCCCAGGGGAAAAAGGCATAACCATGAGGCAACCATGCGGCAATTGACTGTGTGATTAGAATACTGAGCTTTGTGATACGATGCCGACTCCCCGTTTTGATCGTCCCGATCTAATCAGATCATCAGATTGCCGGTGGGCCAAGTGTGATCTCAGGCAGGGGGGCATCAGTCCCCGGCAGCGTTGCCCGCTTGGAGTTATCTGATCCGGCCCATTGCAACGCAAGCTCATCTGAGCCAGTGAGAAGTCCCGTAATATCATTCCAAATCCAAACTAACAGGTAGGTCTCCGTGCCCCTGTCCATTCGCAAGGTACCAGTCTTTTCCAGTCAACGTCATCCCCCGACAGAACGTTCCACTGAATCAGCAGAGCGCAAGGGGAAAGAAGACCGCCAACAAGGCCAGGAGAGCCAGATCATGGAGCTTGAGTGCATTCAGGCGGGGCAGGCAAGAATTAGAAGGACGAGTCCGCATGGCATACGTGCATTGCAATCGGACGGGAGCACCCCGTGACGAGAGACGAGTCTATTTACGACAAGAATTGGCCAAGCAACAGACAGCCGGAACTCTCCTCAAGACCCCACAGATCTGCAACGATCATATCCAAATTGGTATATGACTTATGGCTTATGATGCATTGCGGGTGTGCTAGGATGGCCTGTCCTCTTGATTTCTATCACATCCCACCTGACACTGACGCCCACTGGCATTACCATCACAGTCGGTAACTACATCTCAGCTGCACGGTTTCACACACGCCATCCTAGCCTATAGATGTGGGCGAGACCGAAGCCATCAACTTACCGCGTAATCGTGCATGGCCGAAGGCAGAAGTCCTCACTCTTCAGCAAAAGACCGCAGGCGCGGCCCGGTGGTACACAGAGCTTCCTAATTTTTGCCGTCCCGGGTTAGCTGTAGCATCGCTACTCCAGTGATCACTCGCCCGTCGTAGTCTGAACGCACCTCTCCTACCCCATAGGTGCCTGCCCTCGGGTTCTAGGTAATGTTGCAATGATGCCGCGTTGTCCAATATACCGTTCCCGTCTCCACCCACTCCCCGGGCTCTATCGTTCAAGGTGCAATTCACTGCCTGCCCAAGTGCCTGGCCAGCCCACTATCTAAGAGCTTGCGTCTCTAGCTCTTGACTCGAAAGACATGTTATTACACATTATGTCCGTCTTCAAGCACAGTCCCCCCCCCTCTTGGGCGGGACGCTCTTTTCAAAATACACGCTTCGCCTCTATTGAATCCGCTGCTCGATGTTCACCACATAAGAAGCAGAGACGTTTAGTTCATTCGCAATGGCGGACGACCAGCCTGCTCCGGCAGGTCTTCAAAACGGCCCAGCGAAGGCTGACGGCACGGTGGGTGAACAAAAGACCAAGGTGAGAATTATCTGAAGCCCATCGTTGCTGGCATTGACGATCAATATCATGTAAGCATCCGGTCTTATTTTCTGACAATGTCACTTGCTCGTGAAGAAGTGTTTTTCTCTATCAAGTTTTGATCTTTCACCAACTCGGGGCTATTTTCGGCTGCTTTTCCTGACACCCAAGGACTCGGCCCTTGATTTCGCTCTCATCTTCGTCGGCTTCTTCGCTGCTATCGGAGCTGGTATCCCCTTCCCTTTACTCGGAATCCTCTTCGGTGAGCTTGTCGACAACCTCAACTCGACATCGTGCGCCAGCAGCGTGGAGGACGGGTCCGTCCAGGCCGCCGTCAACCGCAAGCTCCTGCTCGTCATCTACGTCACCATCGCCAACTTCTGTCCGATATGGGTGCACTGCGGCTGCTGGTCCCTGTTCGGCGAGCGCGTCGTTCGCAAGCTGCGCTACCGCTACCTCACCGCCCTGCTGCGCCAGGACCTGGCCTATTTTGAGACGCTGCCGGCTGGAGACATTGCAACACGCCTGGACGCCGACCTGACCACAGTACATGCCGGTACGTCCGAGAAAGTCGGCATAGTCATACAAAGCGTGTCGTACTTTGTTGCAGCCTATGTCGTTGCCTTCCTCAAGGACCCCAAGCTGGCCGGGATCCTGGTCAGCTTGGTCCCGTGCTTCTTGCTCATGGCCCTTGGCGGAAATTACTTCACCAAGAAGTACGCCGGACGTGTCAGTGACGGCATCAGCAAAGCCACCGCCATCGCCGCCGAGTCACTTGCGCATATGCGCCTCATCAAGGTGTTTGGCGCCTCAGGCAGGGTCGAGAGCATTTATGTCGGCCACCTCAGGAGCGTACACGGCGCTGCCGTCCGCAAGTTCCTCACCGCCTCAGTACAAATGGGACTGCTGTACTTGATCGCGTACTGTGCGAGCGCTGTGGCTATGTGGCAGGGTGGCCGGCAGGTTGCTGACTCCGTGGCAACGGGGGGCAACAACGGCATCACGGTTGGCAACATCTATACTGTGATATTTGTCTTGGTTGACGGTGAGTGCTTAGAAATTCTGTTAAATATGCCCACTAGCAATCTCCTTTAGTAACTGATATCTTGGCAGCTTCTTTCATCATTAGCCTTGTGGCTCCTTTCCTGACCATCTTTGCCAATGCATCTAAGTCATCTGAAACGCTGTTCCATACTATTGAGCGACGGGCGCCTATCGATGGGACCAACCAAGAGCACGGTATCAAGTGTTCCAGCATGGAAGGTGATGTCACCTTTGAGAACGTGTCATTCAGCTACCCGTCTCGTACTGAAGTCCCTGTGCTCGAGAACGTCAGCCTATCGATACCAAACAAGAAGATGACCGGTATCGTAGGCGCATCCGGGAGCGGTAAATCCACCATTGCGGCCCTGGTCGAGCGTTTCTATGACCCAAATTCAGGCAGAGTGACTATTGACGGCACCGACCTGCGCGACTTGAACGTTCAGAACTACCATGGACACGTCTCCATCGTCGAGCAGATGCCCACACTCTTCAACCGCTCCGTGTTGGAGAACATCGCACATGGGCTTGTCGGCTCTGGAAGACCTGAACATCGACAGCTGCAAGAAGCCCTCCTCAGCGGCGAGCTGGCGCGCCTTGCGGACAACACTCGCAAAGGTGGTGACCTAGACAGACTCGCCCAGAAAAATCCCGCCTTGCAGACTATCGTAAGGCTTACCCGGGACGCGGCCGAGCTGGTGGGCGCAATGGAATACATCGACAGGCTGCAGCACGGCCTCGCGACGGCCGTTGGACCAGGTGGTGGTATGTTTAGTGGAGGTCAGAAGCAGAGGGTTGCATTTGCCCGCGCCATCATTCGTGATCCCTCCATTCTGATCCTTGACGAAGCAACAGCCGCTCTCGACTCGGCCAGCGAGTCCAGGATTCAGGACGCCATGGACAAATTTTCGACGAACCGCACCACTATCGTCATAGCCCACCGTCTGTCTACCATCAAAAACGCGGACAACATCCTGGTCATGGAGCGCGGTGGCAGGCTCGTGGAGCAAGGAACTTACACTTCCCTTATGGAGAGAGATGGCATCTTTGCCTCACTTGTGAGGCTACAGAGCCTGAAATCTGATGAGGACGAAATGGAACCCCGAGGCTCTGGTGAAACGACTTTCTATAACATGGAGCCCTGTCAGAAGCACACGATGAATGTAGTGGAGAGTTTGACCGACGCCGAGAAATCATCTAGTGGCGAAGAGGTTGGCGCCGGATCTGACACCCGCGCGCTTGAAGACACCAATACGAGCACCCGCGGATTCTTCTCCAGTTTCGGTGCCATCCTCAGTCTCGCACGTCCTCAGCTGCTTTTCATAGTCTTTGGAATCATCGCCGCCACCATCGTAGGCGGCTCTCACTCCGGAGAGGCTGTCATATTCGGAAATGTCGTCGGACAACTTAATAGCTGCCGGCTGCCCTCGCAGATCCGCGACAGCGCGTCGCTCTTTGGAGGACTGTATTTCGGACTGGCGTTATTGGAGTTTTTCGCCAACATGGTCAGTACCGCGTCTTTTGGCTGGGTGTCGGAGAAGCTGCTCTTCAAGACCCGCGTCCTCAGTCTGCGGGCCCTGCTGAGCAAGCCACTGCACCGGCACGACTCCGAGGGCCAGACGCCCGGCACATTGGTGGCATACATGAGCGCAGACGCCATAGCCATGTCTGGCATGACAGGGGCGATCCTCGGGGTCACGTTCTCCGTCATCATAAGCCTCATCGCCGGCATCATCCTCGCGCACGCGATCGCGTGGAAGATCGCCGTCGTCCTGCTGGCCTGCGTGCCTGTCATCTTCATGTCCGGCTTCCTCCGGATCCGTGTCCAGGCCAAGATCGCCGCCCGCCATGCCAAGGCCTTTGCTGATAGCGTGGCCATCGCCATCGAGGCTATTGACTCGATACGCACCATCAGCGCATTCTCCCTGCAGAAGGACGTGGCAAATAACTTCCTGCGCAGTCTACGGGGGCCTTACAAGTCGACTTTGAAGAGCATCCTGTACGGGAATTGTTGGCTGGCATTGAGCTTCAGCATTGGAAATTGTGTGTACGCCCTGGCGTACTGGTGGGGGGCCAAGCAGACCGCCAACGGCACGTATACACAGACGCAGTTCTTCATTGTGCTGACTGCGCTCCTCGTTGCTGCGCAGTCTAGCGGGCAGATTGTCTCCCTCGCGCCGGATATCTCCAAGGCCGCCGTCGCGAGCCGGAGAGTGCTCGGCCTCATCCTATCCAAGAGGGAGGGGGCGTCAGGTCTAGAGAAGGAAGCTCTGCCGTCATTAGACGACCCCGAACAAGGAAACAACGCACCCTCCGAGTCCCAAGGATCTTGCCTGGACGAGAAGGCCAGGAACGGAATCACCGTCGCTCTGAGGAACGTCAACTTTGCCTATCCATCCCGTTCGGACATCTCCATCCTGACCGACCTCTCCATGGATATCCCGGCCGGATCCTTCGCCGCTCTCGTCGGGCCCTCTGGCGCAGGAAAGTCGACCGTCTTCTCGCTGCTAGAGCGACTGTACGTCCCAGCCTCGGGAGCTATAACACTAGACGGGCTAGACATAACACGGACACCCGAGACAGCAGCTCTTCACCCGACAGCGCAGACTCAGGCGTCTTCATTCCGCGATGAGATAGCGCTTGTCCCACAGGACACGGTTCTCTTCTCGGGCACAGTGGCCTTCAACATCGTGCTCGGGGCGCGACCGGGACAAGTCGCAACACAGGCCGAGATCGAGCACGCAGCACAGCTCGCGTGCATTCACGACACCATCGCGTCCCTGCCGGAGGGCTACGAGACCCCCTGCGGGCCATCGGCGGGCCTCCAGTTCTTCAGTGGTGGGCAGAAGCAGCGGCTGTGCGTTGCACGTGCCCTGGTGCGCCGTCCGCGGCTGCTCCTGCTTGACGAGAGCTCCAGCGCTCTGGACGCCGAAAGTGAGGTGCGGTGGGAGGCGGCGCTCGAGACGCTGCGGGCTGGGGGTGGGGTCACTATTATTGCCATTGCGCATCGCCTGCGGACCATCAAGAAGGCTGGGGTTATTTTCGTTATGGAGAATGGGCGGGTGTTGGATCGGGGGACACATGAGGAGTTGGTGGCTCGGTGTGAGAGATATAGGAATGATGTGATAATCTGTTGCATCAGACTCTAGAATAACTCCGCCGTTGTTGCTCATGTATTAGATTGAAAGGCAAAGTGCCTGTTTGTATTCTACAAGGTCTATAGTTCTTTGATCTATGAAGTCTAGGCATCATACATTATCTCTACAAAGCTGGCAACGCTCTTTCCCAGACGTGGACTCTAGGTCATACCTGAACTGGGGTCCTGTGGTCCCGGATTACATCAGTCAAGAAGACTGTGAAGTCGCCCATGATCTGTCCAGCCTGCTGCTCAGGAAGTAGATCAGGCGAGTAGGCCATGGATAATTCCATTGCTCCGTCTCTGTTACTTCTGACTTCAAGCACAGTTGCTCCCGCGAGTGCTTTATCGCTGCTCTCGCCCTCTTCGTAGTGTTTCACAACAAGCATGCTGCTCAAAGATGTGCCCAACTTCTCACTAATGGCTTGTCGTGACGGACCATCCCAGTGTCGGAACGCCTGCTCTGATTCCAGAGCCGCCATGCTCGCCAGTGCGCCAATCGTTACTGCGCCGTTGCCCTTCTGTGGCGGCAATCGCAGCCGAACAGGCACCGGCTCAGCATCCTCTCCGGAGACACCCACATCAAGCAGCGTGTCACCAGCTCGCCCGCCAACACTCCGGAACAGGTATGCCCACAGCGCCCCCAGGATGAAGTTGAACTGCACCGACCCGGGCATGCTGCCGGATGACGACATGGCAAGATCCTGCTTGCATATGCGCTTCATGCGCCTCACATGATTTGCAGGGACCGTGTAGCCGGGTGTCCTGCATGTCGTACCGGAAGTAACCCCATTCGCACGGGCATTTGTGAGGCCGAAGGGATCCGACGTCGGTACACCAGACAGATATTCCCGCCACCACGTGAGAAGGGCTTCGGTGTCAGCCGAGCCGTTGACATGGTCGCCGGCTTTGCCATTGACACCGTTTGTAATCCCGTTGCATCCAGGTTTCTTCCCATTGATTGTCTTTTCTAGGTGTCCATTTGCCGTCTTGGCGTGCGACTCGACACCATTTGGAGAAGGCTTGGAGTCGGTCGTAACGACGACCTGTGCCGCGATATATTCAGCCAGAGCCTTGATTGCCTTTCCTCCCAGAAGCTCAAAGAGTGGCAGGNCAGGTCGACCTTCGTCTCAGTCTTGACCCACTTGCGGAGCTCGATTGCCACGATGGAGTCGAGTCCGTAAATCGTCGGTGGGTTGGCTGGGTCGATCAGTGATATCTCGACACCCATCACCGCCGATATCTTGTCCATAAATCGCTCGGCGATGAGCGAGCACCTCTCTTCTAGGTCCGGTGTCCCCGCCAGAATCTTGATCAGGCTCTGAGACGCCGCAGCCCCAGCAGATGACGACTGTCCAACGTCTATATTGGCACAGAGCTTGCGGTATAGCGGCCGCTTCCTCGTCTCGGGATTTGAGGCTAACCCATCGACACTAACTCCGGTTATGAGTTTCTTCCGGTCGAAGCCACGACTGCTGCCGCCTACTGGTGCAGCTGCAGTGAAGCGGCGGTCACTCAAAATAGCCTCTTCCACCAGCAGCATCAGCTCTTGGGTGTTGATTGTTTCATCGAACTTCAGGCCTAGATCGGCCGCCACACCGACGCTGGACACGGCCGCGACGTTGACACTGGCGCCCACAGCCCCCTGAGTGCGGCGCCAATCCATCAGGCTGTCCAGATACGCATTGGCAGCGCTGTAGTTAGCCTGGCCTGGGTTGCCCACGATCGTGGATATGGACGAGAAGCACGTGAAGAAGTCGACCGGCTTGTCCTGGGTGGCCCGGTGCAAATTCCATGCGCCGTCACACTTGACGCGGATGACCTTTTCCCACTGCTCATAATTCATGCCCTGGAGAGAGACATCTGCGAGTACCATTGCCTGGTGGAACACGCCAGCAACCGGTCCCATCTTGGCAAAGGCTTCCTGGACTTCTTCGTGGCTGGCAACGTCTGTCCGGTGTATCTCAATGTCGCAACCGCGTTCCTTCAGCCAGTCAACAGTGCGTCGCGCACTCTCTCTCAGTTCACCGGTTGGACTGAGAGCTGACACAGTAAAGAATGCTAGCTTTCTGGCGCCCTTGAAGTACATCCACTCGGCCAGTTTCAGTCCGAGACCACCAAGACCACCCACTATCAGGTACTTCCTGTCAGGGTTGAACAGCTTGGTCAGGAGATGGTAGCCTCTGGGCTTGAGCATCACATCGCCGTCACCCGGAACCAAGATGACCTTGCCGATATGCTTTCCTTGTTGTATCAGCCGGAAGGCTCTCTCCACATCCGAGAAGGGCACCTCGAGCAGGCTATCCGGCACCCGGATCTTGCCTCCAAAGACAAGCTCACAAGCCTCATCGATAAGCCGGTTCGCCAAAGTCTTATCCTGCTGCACGACGAGCACCATGTCAATAGAGGAGAAGCTGACATTGCGCCGGAAGACGTCCATGGGCAGTCCCGCGTTCTCGTGGACGTCCCGCTTGCCAATTTCCACGAAGCGGCCAAAGGGCGCAAGAGACCGCCATGTTGCCTCCAGAAGCTTGCCCGACAGGGAGTTCAGCACCACATCGACACCACGGCCATCTGTCGCCGCCAAGACGTCCTTCCGGAAGGAGTCATCGCGTGACGAGAATATCTGCTCGTCAGAGAAACCGAACCGCTCCTTCAAGAACTTTCGCTTGCCCTGCGAGCAGGTCGCAAAGATACGAGCGCCGCGGGCCTGCGCGAGTTGAATGGCCATCTGGCCCACACCACCGGCAGCCGAGTGGATCAGAATAGTGTCTCCGGCCTGCAGTCGGGCGACGTGGTGCAGCGCGTACAGAGCCGTCATGGTGACTGTGAGGAAGCTCGCCGCACCAACATCGCTCACGCCAGTCGGGATCTTACGCGCAAGCCAGGCGTCGGCGCGGGCCCGGTTGCCGATGCATTCGCCCGCTGCAACGACGATCCTGTCGCCGACTTGGAAGTCCTTGGTGGCGTTTGACCCGACCGCGGTGACTATACCCGCACATTCTTCACCAAAGTGGTAGTCCTGGATCAGACCCACTGCGATGGCGATATCGCGGAAGTTGAGGGCTGATGCCAGGACTTTGAACTCGATCTGGTCTTGTCCGAGAGGCTCGTTGAGAATGTCTTCGTTCGGGGCGAAATAAAGTGTGTCGAGGCGACCTATGTGCCCAATCTCGAGGTTTACCGGCGTGTCGTCCGGGAGCGGCCGACGGGTTGGCTTGCTGTCGTCGAGCTTGGAGTTCAGTTCGTCATCCACTGCAAGCCGGGGCGCCAAGGCTTCACTGCCTCTGATCGCGATCTCTTCTTCATTCAGGCTGTTATCCAGGGCTCTGATGACGGTCGTTCCCGCGTCTGACTCTGCTGTATTATAGTCCAAGTCCAGAGTGACAAGTCTGGACAGACGGTTCTCGTTCCGGGCTGTTCTCAGGAATCCCGCAGTCTTTGACATCTCGGGATTTGCTGCGCCCAGAAACGTTCCCTGAAGCACCCATACCATATTCTTCTCTTCTTCCAATGCGAGCTTCTGGAATTGCGCGAATGAGTCGGCCGAGGCCATGTTGGTAGAAAGTGAGGCCAAGACAACGATGTTGCGGTGGTTGTTGTCACCCAACTGAAACTGTCCCAGCTGTACGCAGTCTAAGTGAACCGCGAGGCTCTGCAGTTGTCTCAAAGCCCTGGCCTCCGTCTCGGACGGACTTTCAGAAACAACCGCAGTGAGTTGCTCTGGAACGGTCGGGACGATGTCAATAAACTCAGCCAGCTTCTCCCACTCCTGCTCGAAGTACAGCCTCCGACCGAGCGAACCCTGCTCTTCCTTCAAGAACGTACTCTCTTGGTCCTGCATGTGGATACAAAGCCTGCCCTGCTCATCAGAGACCAGCAGCTGGGAGATGACGGTACGCAGTCCGACGCGGTCACCAAAGGTCCGAATGGTGTACTTCTGGAGCTCATTGGACCCCGAGTACGAGCGCGCGAGCAGGTGGCCGGCCAGCTCGACGGACTTGTATGAGCGTGGAACGCCAACGCCATCCTCATCCGGCCACCACTCCCACCCGTCCGATGACCCCGACCACGTCGAGTGCATGACAGCATCGAGAAGAGCCAGCGGAACAAGAGTCGCCTCGATCAGCCCGTCGATCCTGTAGATGCTAGGATCGAACTCGAGATTTGCGACTGTGAAGCCCTCGCCGTCGTCCATGTCACCCTTGAGCAACCTGAACTCATCGCGGTACTGTACACCCCTCTTTTCAAGCCGACGATACAGATCAGCGCAGCTGGGCCGGTTCGTGGACCTCCGCCTCAGCTCCTCAATAGAGGGGTACTTAGGCAGTGAGCCGTCAAGGTCTGCTTCGTCAGGCTCACCCGCGACGATGCAGATCCACCCATGGCAGTGCTCCGAATAACGGCCATCCACGTCAAAGCTGCTGATATGGAACTCAAGCCACTCGTCGCTGAAGCCCTTGGCCGACGTCGTCTCGGGCTGAATGCTCAGAATCATCTCTGTGCCGACTTCATTGTCGCGCAGCGTCATGGCGCCCTTGATGTCGATGTCCTTGAAGCGGACCTTGGCCACCATCTTCCCCTCGTTCGTGGGATATCGCACGGCAGCCTCGACAGCCAGCGAGAGATATCCAGATCCTGGGAAGACAACCTCACCCTCGATGGCGTGCCCGGCCAGCCAGGGTATCTCAGATACACGGATGTAGTTACGCCATTGCATGAGGTGAGGCGTGGAGTGCGGGACGGGTGTCCCGAGGAGGGTGTGGTTGTGCTTCCTGTGCTGCGTGTTGCGCATCGCGCGAGTCGTGGGCGTCCAATAATGGCGGTGGTTCCAGGGGTATGTTGGGAGGTCTGTGAGCAAGTGGCCCGGGTGCTGCTGGTCTGCGTTCACGGCTGCGAGATCGACCGGGTAGTTGGCCGTAAATAATTGGCCAGCCGTCTCGAGGAGGCACTCGAACGCGGACTGGCTGCGGTTCAGAGTGCCAAAGTACGAGATGTCGAGCTTGAGCTCTGACGCTACCTGTGTGGAAGGCCCCTTCAGTGCAGGGTGAGGGCCGATTTCCACCAAGATGTCGACGGCCTGTTCCTCGTCATCATTCAACAGGACGCCTGTGAGGGCGTCTGCGAAGCGCACGGCGCCCACCATGTTCCGGACCCAGTAGGCGGCGTCCACATCTCCGTCGCGGAGGACCCTGGCTGTGACGCTTGAAACCATTCTCACATCTTCCTTCCCGGCTTCAGTCTTGTACGAGGCGCACTCTTGCAATGCCGTCTCATATGCCGGGGCCAAGGGCTCCATGTGATGCGAGTGGAAGGCCTGTTGTACGACGAGCTTCCGCGCAAACACGCCTCTCTTCGACAGGTCCTCGTGGAATTCTTCGATAGCGTCCAGATCTCCTGACACGGTCACGCTGGAGGACGAGTTGACAGCTGCCAGGCAGAGCCGGCCTTGGAATTTGGACAACTCTAAGACAGTGTCGACTTCGCTCATGCCCACCGCGATCATGCCACCGGTAACCTGTGGCTTGCCGCCTTTCCCAGGCGTCTGCTTCTGGCTCATGTGGAATCCGCGGTAGTAGGCTACGACCATGGCTGCCTCGAGTGATAGAATATTGGCGGAATATGCCGCTGCAACCTCTCCTGATGAGTGCCCACAGACAGCCCTTGGCTTGATTCCCCATGTGCGCAACAGATCTACTAAGGCAATCTGCAAGGCTGTGCAGACCGGCTGCGATAGCCGGGTCTCGCTGAGGCGTGATTCGACAGGATCCTGCGGGCTTATAAGCTCTTGCACGATGGACCATTCGGGCCTGTCAGCCCCAGGCAAGCTTTGGAGAACAGCATCGCACTTCTCGAGTGTCTCCCGGAATGGCGGGTGAGACTCGATGAGCTGCCGGCCCATGTCCCAGCTCTGGGCACCCTGGCCCGTTAAGACGAAGCCGATGCGAGGTGTTGTGCTTGATGAGTGGGTGGCGGCCGTTTTCCACTCTGCAGATTCACGAGGCTTTTCGAGCTCGGCAATGAGGGCTTCCGTGGAGGCGGCGATGGCGAAGGACCGCACCTTGTGGGCTGTTCGGTGGGCTGAGAGAGTATATGCGAGGTCGCGGAGGTGCTGAGCTGTTGGCTTGTCGCCCTTTTGCGCTGTCATATACTCCCGCAGAATACCTCTTAGACGCTCGCCCGTTTCGGTCGCATGGGATGTGACAGGGAACAGATAGGGGCGATCTGAGGTCTTGGCAACGCCGTTCGCCTTCAAGTCCGGAGAGAAGCCATTCGTCCCATTATCAAAGCTCTCCAGCACCGCGTGAGCATTTGCGCCACCGTACCCGAACGAGTTCAGACTCGCCCGCCTGGGCTTGCCACCCGTGTCAGGCCAGCTCAGAACTTCTGTCGGGACTTTGAGCCTCCATTCTTCGAACTTGATATCGGGATTTGGTTTCTCAAAGTGCATCTGAGGCGGGATGCATTTGTTCTCGATAGCCAGAACGGCCTTTATCATGCCTGCCAGTCCCGCGGCGCCCTCGAGGTGACCAACGTTACTCTTTATGCTGCCGATGACCAGGTCCTGACTCCTGGTTGGCGTTGCGAAGACATTGCCCACAGCGCGTGTTTCATTTGGGTCGCCGACTTTGGTACCCGTGCCATGGCACTCGAAAAAGTGGGTGTCGTCTGGGTTAAGATTGGCAAGTTGGTAGGTCCGACGGATCATCTCCTCTTGGGCCTCTGACGCTGGAACAGTGATGCCCTTTTTCGTACCGTCGTGGTTGGATCCAGTTGCGCGGACGACACTTCTTATACGGTTGCCGTCGCGCACAGCATCTGATTGCCTCTTGATGACAACAGCGCAGACACCTTCTCCACGGACGTAGCCACTGCCATCGGCATCAAACGACCTGCATCGCCCGTCTGACGAGAGGAATCCCATATCCGATAGTACAATTGCGGTAGTCGGGTCGAAGTACAGCGCGGAGCCGAGCACGATGGCGTAATCTGACTCTCCGGTGATGATACCCTGGTGCGCCAGGTGGAACGCCACCAGACTGCTGGAGCAGGCTGTATCAACTACGATACTTGGTCCCTTGAGGTTGAAAAAATACGAAACTCGGTTGGCCTGCATGGCATCGCCTATTCCGGTGATGCTGTGCAGGGGATAATACGCCTGGTCGCATAGCAGGGTGCCATAGTCGTTGCTGAGACTGCCTTGAAATACGGCCGTCTGCGTGCCGGCGATCTGATCGAGCGTGATGCCTGCATCCTCCAGAGCTTCGTATGCTACCTCCAGAAGGAGCCGCTGTTGTGGGTCGATAGACTCTGCCTCTTTGCCCGAGATGCCGAAGAACCCTGCGTCGAATGCTGTGAGGGGGTGATCGAGGAAGTAGGCGCGCTTCTGATTTATCTGCGTAATTCGACGAATTAGTCCAGTTTCGTGGCATCGAACTCGGCAGGAGAAATGTTCAGATCCATCGACGCACCGTGCCTTTGTTTGCGTGGTTGGGGTGATACCACGTGTCGACGTTGAATCTGTGTCGTTCGTCTGGGACCTGCCGTTGGACATCTTTCTTGTTGATGAGGTTCTCCCACAACTGGCTCGGACTGCGATGCAGGTCAGCAATTGATTTCTTCTGACCAGAGGCCCCCTGGCTCAATTTCTGGGGCCGACTAACTTGTTGGCTCCGGGCACTCGGCAGGCCATGCCGCATATTACCGTTTGTCGGTCCATATCTGCTGTGTGGAGCTTTCTAAACTCTGTAGAAAGCTGTAGGACCGTGGAGTGCCGTTGAATGAGCAGGACTGCTCAGAGTTCCTGAACGAGAAGTGGTTGACCATTTTTAAAGGACGCATTTTAATCCTACCCAGGTGACTTGCATACACTATTACAAACGGGGCGTAGGAGTACATGTTTGTCCCTATCACTGCTCACTGGGATCCACTGATCGTCAAACGAACCCGAATGTTTTCCCGCCGTGTCTCACCAGCGGCCCGGGCGGAGCCCATATCTGACTCGCAATTGCTGTCTCATCGGACCGCCACATGTGCTCTTATTATTACAAAGGTGCTGCTGGACAGAGATAAACGATCGGCACAGCGTGGGCCCTTCATGACTTATACAAGCCTGGAGACGCGGGGGATTTCACTGGAGCAAACGCGGGCGGTTTCTCCACCCCCGGCTGATACCCCGACTCAGAGCATGACCGTCAATAACCCAACAAGTGAGCCCTGTGAGGCGTGCAAAAAAGCAATGGGTTCCGATACTTTTTAAAGTCCCGTGTGCACAAGTCGCTTAAGCGGCAGCGCCCACGCCGCCAAGCTCGACTAGAACCAATCCTCACAAACATGGCCTCGGCAAAACCCACAGCACGCAGCGACAGGCGCGAACACCACCATAACGTCAGGGTCCTTTCTGTGGGCCTCCCGCGAACCGGCTCCAAGTCGATGCTGCGGGCTCTCGAGATCCTCGGCTATCGGAACGTCCACCACCTGGGCCAGATATGGTGGAAGCCGCGGGAGTGGGCGTTCCTCGACCGCGCTGCGGATGCCAGCTTCCCAAGCTTATCGACGTTCAGGGCCGGCTTGGGTCCGGTGCAATGGGACGATATGTTCGGAGAGAATGAGGCCATAACAGATGCTGCTGGTCTATTTGCGCCGCAGCTTATCAAGGCGTACCCTGACGCCAAATGTGTCTTAGTCGTGCGGGACTTTGAGGCCTGGGCTCGGAGCGTTGACGAGACACTGTTGTCGTATCTTTTCAGCTGGTTTAAGTGCCCTGATTCCATCCATGTCGCGACCACGTCATATTTCTTCCCAATGTAAAATCGTCTTGAGTTGATGTGAATCTGTGAACTAACTCATACTAGACGGGCGGCTCAGCGCATCCCTGATCGACCCTTCTGTGGGAGCTTACTCGACTCGGGCTATGCGGAAAATGTTCATGGATGCCATACACTGCTCAGCCAGTGAAGCGAGGAGAAAGGATGTATTGCTGAGGTTCTACGATGAGCACTATACCACGATTTGTTCAATGGTTCCGCCCGACAGGCTCTGCGTGATGAGACTTGGCGATGGCTGGGAGCCACTGGTAAGAGTGCTCTGCCATTGTTCGCATATCTAAACGTCCAGTCTCGCTGATTCACTACTCAAGTGCCGCTTCTTAGGCCAGGAGGTGCCAGATGTTGTTTTTCCACACGAGAACGACACACAAGAGATGCATCTAGGGTGGCAATATCTCAGGCGTGGCATTCTGAAAGTAGTCGCCAAAAGATATATGCCCTGGGTCATTGCTGGCACCGCCGTCATCCTTGGCATTCGAAGATTACTGTGAGGTAATGAAGACCGTGACATGCATCAGCTTCCAAGTAATTGACGGCTCTGCGACGTATAGCAGATGAGATCGGATATTCGCACCCGCAAAAACGGAGGGCACACCCATACTACTACCTCCCATTAGATACCAGTGGCCTAAGAGTGACTAGTTCCGTTTAGTAAATTTCGCATACGTCCGAAGACATATATGACGCCTCCATAACAGCGGTAGACGCCCAAAGATACAGCGTCTAAAAAAGAACACATTATAAACAGTGGTAAAGATGCGATGACCAAGAGTAATTGTCTGCGATACTGCACCTCTGCCCAGGTATGACCACGGCCAGGTCTAGACCATCTTGAACATGTAGTTATTGTCCCGATAAATGTGAGCCCATTGGCAGTGGTTCAAGAGTGGCTATACTAGGGAGTACCATACCGTGCTTTGGTGGGCTAAAGAGGAGGTCATAGGGACTACCTACCTAGTCCTAAGACCTCTTTCCTACAACACCAACTTTCAATATATTCAGAGAGGAGGATATCTTAACTTCTAAGTAGTTAAATAACTTCTAAGTATACTTCTAATAATAATAGACTTAGAGAGAAAAGGTAGTTATAGATAGAGGAAATAGACTTATAGAAGGACTAGTAGAAGAAAAAAGGGTTATAGAGAAATATTATACCTTCCCTTATATAAAGGGAGAAGGAGTACCTCCCTTCCCCTCCCTTCCTCTTCCTTCCCCTTCCCCTTCCTTCCTTCCTTCCTTCCTTCCTTAAGTTCAACAACACTAAGTCCTCTACCTTCCTCCTTTAAGTTAACTAGAATTAGAGGTTAGAATTAAAGATTAGAGATTAGAAGTTAGAGATTACCCTAGAGTAGAAGTTAGAATTAGCTAATAATACTTAAAACTTAAAAATAGGCCTAGTAGGAAGGGAAAGGAAGTAATTCTCTCTTAGCTAGCTAATAGCCTAAAGTAGGAGACCTACCCTTAAGGATTTAGAAGAGAGATTCTTAGAAGGAAGGAGCCTCCTAAGGAAGTCTATTTCTAGCCTAGAGACTAATTCCTCTCTATAACCCCTTTTCCCCTTTAAGACTAATTTAAATTCCTAAAGATTTTATTTAGGCCTAATAGTATATACTATTATAATTATTAGATTAAGAAGAACACTATAGTAATATCTTTTAGTACTAAAAGGTAGCCTTATAGTAAGGAAATTACCTAGAAGCCCCTAACCTTTATAGTAACTATCTCGAGTACCGACTAAAGCACGGTATAGTATCGATTGATCCCAGTATCCGAAACCCCTTCCATTCACCGGTGTAACAATCGCTCAAAGTATGCGACTCTAGCTCACAGGATGCATGCCAGCTCAAAGAATTCGACATTGCCTATAAATGCATTCAGCCTCTCTTTATACTTTTTTATTTCTCTTTGTTGTCATCCTAGTGATACGTCCTAGGTGCCCGCATTCCAAGTAGCAAGTGCTTCTGCAGACTCCACGAAAAACTCCATGACTATCACGAATTCATGAAACCGTAAACCCGGCGTCGAATCTCTTGCAAGCGCTATGATTCATGATACAAACTGGTTTTTAGGCTCAAAGGCAGTATATACCTCGTTCATCGGCTTGAGAATCGGCCAAGTCTTAGCCACCACTATGGATGTCACCTTTAACTTGAATCTGGTGGCAAGATTATAATCTCGTATTCCCTTACCTACTAGCAATTTTACCAGGTGGGATTTTTCCTTCCTAAATACACATGATATGCACAAAAACCTTAATACCTAACAAGGTACTAGGCAGTCTTAGTCAGAATCATACCAAGGATGTAAAGGGCTTTTTGAAACAACTCTTTACAGCATACAAGTTCTCCTGCCTCCGTTCCTCATGCAATCGGCTGGAGGGGGTGAGACGGTTTCTAAGAATTTTGCAGCCATGATACCTGGTCCATCAGGATGTTACTCCTGCCCGATACGTTCATGTTCAATGAACGAGCCAGCCACCCTCGGAAGCGTTTTGCACATCTCCCGCATATTTCTTGACAGCCTCTTCTTGGCATTCATCCCTCTCGGTTTGAGTGATGCTGTACGGATCCCTTGCCTTTCTTGGGTTGTAGGAGCTTGCTCCTATTGTAACCACTACTCTGGCTCCATCATTCAGCTCGTAACCATTGTTGCGACCAAAGCCTCTGCGTTCTTTTGAAGGAGTGCTTGATTTGTCAGTCGCGTATCCAGCTTCGACCCAGAAGCTGCGGCGGAATAATGGTGTGAGCATTGGTGCTTGACCAACGACTACTGCCACGAAGTCCTCCCGGGTCGACCACATAGCCGCGCCGGCACTGTCATTAAGCTGTTGGGCGTCAGAGATTTCATCGTTTCGCGTGCGCTTTGTTGAGAATAACCGAGAAAGAAAGCTCACTTTGAATATAAGAACATATCGCACAATGGCCGCCTGCATGCAAAAAGCGCCCAGTGTGAAACAGAAGAAAAGGCCAATCCGCTTCCATACGGCTGTTCGAAGTTTAATGACAACCTATAGACTGTCAGCGCTGTATGGTGCAAAGGTGTTAGAATAGCCTACTGGGAGGGGTACAAGCATGATGCATAAATCTGTGGTCAAATTCAAGGACAGTATCGTAGCGAGGAATATGACGCTCTGCGGTACACATTGCGGGCCCGGGTCTGGCCACACTTTCCAGAGGTTATGGAAAGGCCGGCACGTCAATGTGAGAGTGAATATAATGGCCAAGAAGGTCAACCCGATAAAGCCCATTAGGGGCTTGACGAACCTTTCGCTTGAGGTGTTGCGAACCACACGACGGTAGAAGCAGAGCATGTTGAACTTGAGCATCCAAATAATAACGAAATACTGCGCAAGCCCCAATAGATATATTTGCGAGCCGTATTCCCAATTTTTATATTCCGACTCGGGCAGTGTTTTCCGCTGTTCGTGGGTAAGCTCCGATGTGTGCCGTCCTTGGCACCTTATCGTGTAGATGTGGCCGACGACAGGCCCAGAACACCAAACGCACTGGTTCCCAGTCAAAATCCCAATCTCTCGATCTCAATACCAACCGTCAGCCAGGTGAAACGGCAGATATCCATGCAAACTTACGATTACCACGAAAACCAGCCAGTCGTCCAGGTCATACCCTTTAATACCCACCATCTTGGTTCGGACCCAAACTCGCAGAGCAAGGAAGCACAGGCCAAAGAAGGAAAGTAGCCATATTTCGATTAGATTTCGGACGATAAGCTCCTGCATAACGCGTGACTCCGTTACTGTGATGGTATGAAGATAAATGCAGCTTTAGCAGAGAATGTTTCAAACAGTAGGTCTCGCTGGGTAGATGAAGGCTTCTGGATGGTTGAGGTTCAAAAGCCGACAACCCAGAGTTATTCGAGTCTGGGCATTCCGCCCAAATGTCTCATTCATCGCCCCCACACCTTTGGGTACCACCCAAGCCCACCCGCATCTGAAGATGGGGTCGGGGAAGTCTTTCGCAATAGCCAGCCATGCCAGAATGTCTGCAAAACCGGAACAAGGCTCTGCTGACCACCCTTCTCGGTGAAAATGTGCATACTAGTACTGCTACCAAAGACATCGATATTTGTGTAGTATTGAACCAAAGATCTCCAGAAGGATTACTGGGCGACCACCTACAGCGGCCGGAAAACAGCATGCTTCTTGGAGCAAAGATCGTCTCGAAGCAGCAGACATGTCGACTTTTGTGCACAAACACTCTATCAAAATTTGGGCCGCACCGCGTTATTTCCCATAAGGTTGGATTGATGTCACAATTATTATGCACCGCTTTTGAAAAGACGCGGCCCTGCAACTTCGCTTGTTCAAAGGTGTCACTCAGCACTTTCCACTTCAGCACAACGTAAAAGGAGCCAATTGGTGCAGGAAAAGCTGAAATGCGGAAGACCATGCATGGCGTTTCACCACCCGGTCATCCGAATGGCCAAAGACAGGTGGGTACATCTTCCACTGTTCTGTGCGACCTTTCGAGCCGCGATATTGACCTACCATGGATAAGGATGTCAACAAAGTAGCCCCCATTTGCATGTGCTCTACTGCTTCAGCTCTCACTGGGCTGACTTCTCAATCAATTGAAGGTCGGCGAAGTCATTTACTCGACGACCCCGTTGGGAAATGGCAGGAGGCATCTCGGGCTTTTCCTCCTTTGTATACCTGCTTTGCGTCAACGTGCGCGCGTAAATATGACAGGTCTCCTGAACAATGGACTGCGGCTGGCTGCAGGAAGGCACTGGTTGGTGATCAGCGTTCAAGACTTGGCCAATCCAGTCTCATGGCTGGTCAGTTCCAAGCATATTGCCGCGTGACTGCAGCTGCAGTGCAACACATCTGTCCCTCTGGGGCCACATTGCCCGTTTCCTCCGGACGACAGTCTAGGGTTGTGTGAATAAATAGCATCGCCAAAGATCCGCCCTTCAGCTTGTCTCCTTCAGCCGCCAGTGCTGATTAAATAGGCAGAGTCGCATCAATCACCATACTTTTGTGTTTTGCATGGCAGTACTTGGTGAACATCCATTAAGTCTCCAAGTCTAGTGGGGGCTATCATATTATTCGTCTGGTGTGATCTGTGTTGTTATTTTCGAGGATCTTAAGCCTAGGGGAAACCTCAGGAAATACATGAAAATGATTCAAACCCCATGCATCACTGAGTGATTTCAATGACGGGTGTCTGGTGGAGCAGCGGCTGTCATCGTGGGTCTCGGAAATATCTTGGTCATCAGAAACATCTGCTGGTTCTTAGAAACATGTTGTATGAAGGGGCTGCGTATGGCTTCGGCTGTATACGGATTGAAACAAAGCCAGTTAGGAACATGTCCTGGGCCAGTGTGCATGCCCACACACAAGGGAAATAGACGACTCCTGTGAAAAGACAATGAAAAGAGAAACAGCAATTTGATCAAAACTTGCGGATTTTGACGCTAAAAGTCGAATTCCGTGCCTTTTCACCCCTCCCCCCTTTCGAATGCACAACAGAGCTTCTCCGTCAATAAGTGATATTCGCTCCGCATCATGACCTCCATCAAAGTTGTCGTCACGCAGGCCGAGGCGATATGTCTTGATATTGCTGAATCCCTGAAGAAGGCTGTCGACCTCCCCGCGGAGGCCGCAGCAGAGGGTGCCAGAATCATCGCGTTTCCTGAGCTATGGCCCGGAGTGCATGGATACACTGCCTGAATATGTTATGTCTTCTACGTGGCATGAATCCAGACGCATCGCACAGGCACCTTATAATATTCCAGTGCTCGTACGCGCTATGCATATACTAATGGCCTCTGACTATCGTCCGCTGAGATGGGCTCACTTCTCGCTGCCGACAAGGCGCATCAGACCGCGTGGTGCTGGGCTTCGCGGAACGTATTTCCACAAATAGCACATATATTTCCCAAGTACTCATCTCGTCACAGGGACTGCTACTAATCAAGCGTTGCATGATCAAGCCGACGCACGTGGAGCGCACACTCTTTGGCGAAGGATCCGGTGATGAGCTGACCACGACGACTGAGCTGGATTTCGGGGCACCATTGGGCAGAATCAAGGTTAGCAGCATGTACTTCTGGGAGCACACTCAGCCGCTCCTCAAGTATCACACCATATCTCAGGGTCCAGTCATCCACGTCTCCATGTGGCCGCCGTTCGATCCCAACACTGGCCCAGAGCACCTGGACTAAGGAACATGACCAAGGAGGGCTGCCAGAAGTTGTCGCAGACTTTCTTGATTGGGTCTGCGGCATACGTTCTGCATGATACTGCGGTGTACTCCAAGAAGGGCATCGAGGTTATGAATACCCAGTGGGGACTTGCTTGTCGCGAGCCTGGTGGTGGGCATAGCTGCGTGATCGGGCGGGACGGACGTGTCATCACGGAGCCTAGCGATGGGAATGCCGATGTAGAGGGCGTTTTATATGCCAATGGGGACCTTCCTAAGTCCGTGGCGACGAAGTGGTGTCTGGATGACGCTGGCCAATATAGCTGCCCTGATCTTTTGTGATTAAGTGTTGAAAAAAGCAGAAGCAGCATGTTATTGGGAAGAGTTTTGGTGGATTGTGCTGAATGTGTACAATGTGAAAGATTTGGCTTGAAAAACGAAAGACACGGTACCATACCTCATGGACCTTCGGTCACCACTATCTTCAGACCACGTAAGCCCATATAGTAAAGGCATTCGGTTTATAAGTGTGGATCTTTGGGCCTTTACCATTGTGTGAAGGGACCGTACACCTGCTGGACGTATAGGGGTTGACAAGGAAACCACTTGCGTGTGTGTCAGTAGGATTATGTGGGCTGATGGTAGGAGTGACCGAAGGTCTATGGGTTGCCGTGGTACATAGTGTAACGTTCCACCATTGTTCCGTCCTTAGAAGTCTGAATCGGCTTGTGTGCACATTGTCCGCGCCAACTGGTGCTATGCTTACAATCGCTGGTGGCAAATGTTCCGGTGCCAAGGCGTATCTGAGTGAGACAGTGAAAGACTGCGAAGCTGGATCTTCAGCTCAAGGAGCATGTTTCATGCCGGCCTGCTTACTACCCAGGTCAGCACTAGTCGGGGCGGTGCTTCCTTTGATCATACTTATTGCCGGCACCGCGATGTCAGCATTCGTGAATGCAACAAGGAGCAACGAGCACTATTGAAACCATGAAGAGCAGCGCGTTGACGGCAAGAAGGACAAGGACGAGCACACCGAGGACACGAAGTGGTTGTGGGATCTGTCGGTAAGCCTTTTATACCATTTATTCAAAGCCCATGCGTCCGGGTTTCATGGCGCTGACGGGACCAAAGCAAGAGACACATCAAGTGCGACGAAGCTCGTCCATCATGTTTGAGGTGCAGTCGGGCCGGATGGACATGCGATGGCTACGCTGCGGACAAGGCAATCTCCATTGCCTCTCCGAGTAATACAGTTTCGAGCGCCGTCGTACCCGCAGCAGCAATCTCCATCACCAGTTACGCTATCCCTTTCAGGGTTCCAGGATCCCAGAGGGACCGCCAAATCCTGCACTATTTCTGTGTGCAAGGCGCTCGTGAGATCGCGAGCCACTTCAATGTCGACTTCTGGACAAAAATCGTCCTCCAGCAGAGCCATCAGCATTATGTGGTGCGGCAGGCGCTTGTATCACTGAGTTCACTCCACCTCGAGTGCGCAACGACGGCTAGTAATAAGCCCTGCCGTAGCAAGCCTGACGCACTGGTTCGATATGGAAAGGCCGTACATGCTCTCAGAAAGCGAATTGAGAAGCCCGACCCCGACACGATAAAAGCTGCGCTCACATGTTGTGTGCTTTTCTACTGCTTCGAGGCAGCTCTCGGCGATAGCGAGTCCGCCATGCGTCACCTCGACGCTGGTCTGGACCTGCTGTCTAACCATTGCCGAGGCCGAAAGCTCGAAGAAGATGATCACATGGGCGCCCTGTCTCGTGTGTTCGAAAGCCTAGATCTACAGGCTACAATATTCGACGATAAACGTGTTCCACGTATGCGCCTAGCAATCGAAGACGGCGTAGACAAGAAGGCGTTCCATGATCTTAATGAAGCCTACGGGGCCTTCAAACGACTCCAGAATTCTCTTTTTCATTTTCTCACAAGACATATGTCATTCAAATTCTGCGATAAAGCATCGCTACCTGCTGATGTATTGGAAGAGAAACGCGTTCTTGAGGACCGGCTTTGTGCCTGGTTCGCTCGATTCGAGGAAACAGATTTTACAAGGAGTGCGGACAAGAGCGAGTATCTCGGCGCACGTCTCTTACTGATACAGTGGCATGTTTCCAAGATGCTTGTTGAGTCGAACTACCCAATCAACGATGGAATATTCGGGTCGTCACCCAATCCACGAGCTGAAAGAGTGCTGAACATGGTTGATGAATTGCGCCGGTACTCTCGGGAAAGGGAGACAACTCTCAATTCGTGCGATGTTGGCGAACGACGAACATTCTCCTCTGAGAGTGGAGTTGTAGGTCCGCTTTTCGCACTGGCCGCAAAGTGCAGAGACGAGAGCGTGTGCGATCGCGCTCTTGAACTCCTGACCACATCGCAAAGACGCGAGGGTCTGTATGACTCCGGAAATATGGCGGAGATCATCCATAAATTCCGCGCAGCGAAAAGCCAGAAGGTGAATGACCTCAAACAAATACCTATGATGAATTACTCAGCATTATCTCTCGAAAGGATGTTCGAAAAGGAGATACATGTGGTAGCCGACGGTATGGATGAACTAGCTGACAGCCTCAAGTCGGGGCCGAGCTGCTACAAGGGAGCAATAACGCAGACTCGGCGTCGGAGTGAGGAGCGGGAACTTAAGGAACAGGATGCTCTTTCCGAGGCTGTCGACGATGGAGATGGTACGGTCGACGAGGCTCACCTTCCGGCAAGCGTTCGTTGTTTCGCTCAGCGTGACGTCGGCGTGCCCGACTTTGCCCAGCGCTATACTACTGGTTCGGTATAGACTAAGTAGTTGAATTGTTTGAATTTCTTGATTCGACCGAACGGCAATGACTGTCACATAAGGACAGGAGAGAACTCAATCTGAGAAGAATGCAATAAGTGCCGTCTTGTGCTCCAGGTGTTTCGCTTGAGGCGTTCTTTATGTTACTAGGCGCCTGCAAGATACAACCGAATTATTAATTCTTCTACAATAGATCGATGCCTCATTCCTAGCTCTGCACAATGCCAAAGATTGCTGCTGCCAAGTTGAGGGCCATTTGTAGCTCTACTCAAGCCTCTACACCGAGTAGAAACAAAAAGCACCTCATAGAACAAAAAATGGAGTTTTGAATACCTATACTGGTGACTATTTTAGTTGTAGTGAGGCCTTGGCACATTGTCATAGTATGGTACAACTATGACATTCTTGTCATCCGTATTGCCAACCATTGCAATTGTACCGGGGTGAATGGGATGCGAGCTCGTGATGACCTCCAAGAGAGCTGGTTTGCCCGATAAAACGCTTGCAGCCAGCCTCTTGACAGCGTCATCGATATCGCCTGGCTTGCTGACGCGCTCAGAAGCACAACCTAGGCCTTCGGCCACGGTGCTAAAGTTCATCTCCTGGGACAGTATGGCCGCCGGTCGAGACTTTGTAATGGAGCCGTATATGATCTCCTGACCACCCTGACTCATACCCCAACAATGATTGTTGCAAACGATGGTCAGAATCTTGGCACCGAAGCGGGCATAGGTGTCGAGCTCCGCGAGGTGCATACCACCGGAGCCGTCGCCCTGGATATTGACCACGAGGCGGTCCGGCTCAGCGACGCTGGCCCCCAAGCTGTAGCCCCAACCATTGCCAAGGAAGCCTAGATAACCACAGCTGAAGATTATTCGCTTCGGGCGTAGAAACTCGCTGGTCATAACAGTCCAGCTTCCAACCTCACCGCCATCTATTCAAGCAGCAAGCATGTCAGACATAACCAATGTTGCCGGCTTCCGAGACGAATACCAGAGAAAAACTTACCTATGGAAAGCGTACTATCCTCAGGCAAGGATGAAAAGGCCCGTTTCAATGCGTGATACGGGTGTACTCTACCGGGCTCATATTCTTCAGCATCCTTCTCCTGAGGCATTGGCCCATTTTTCAGCGCCATTGTCGTCTTGACCCAGTCCGCTGGTGCTGTGTAGTTGACGCCTACTAATCCTCTAGCCAGAGCATCCATGGCCGCCTTGGCATCTGATGTGATGCCGAGATGAATTTCTTGGGCCCTGCCGATTTCCCCAGCGTCCACATCCACCTGGATGTATTGACATTCGTCGGGATGGGGAATGCAGGGCGAGCCGCGACTCCCCAAGAAGAAGCCTGTACGTGCCCCTAGTAATAGAACAAGATCCGGAGCGGGATGCTTGATGATCTGAAGGGCACTGAGGAGATTTGCAACGCCGCCCCGGAGAGGATGTTTGTTGGGCAGGGCACCCGAGTACTCGTTGCTATGAAAAGTGGGAATTTGGGCTTTCTTAATAAACTCGTGGAAGGATGTATCCTCCTCGAGGCCCCTGGCTCCCGCGCCAGTGATAATGACTGGGCGCTTCGCCGCAGAGAACATTTCCACGGCCTTCTGGGTAGCCTCGGGATGCGGGCCCGCCAGATATGAGGGCTTCATCCGGATGGAACCCCACGAGATGCGTTTGGGCTCCACCGGCGAGAAAAGAACGTCAATGGGGAAGTCAATCAGTACCGGCCCCGTTGGGCCCGCTGTGGCCATGTGGAAGGCATGCGACACCAGTCTTGGGATCTCTTCAGCATGCACGCAGCGGTGGCAGAAGCGCGTGACCGGCTTGCTGACAACGATCTGGTCGTGGAAGCCCTGCAGGACGTTCATCTCGGCATCGCGCTGTGGCGCCGAGCTCGTGATACAGAAAATAGGACTTCTGTCAGCCATGGCGGTCAAAATCCCGGCTAACGCGTTGCCGAATCCGCTATTCGCGGTGAAAAAACACACGCCGACCTGGCCTTTGACCTTAGCATAGCCCTCCGCAGCTTGCACAGCGACCGTCTCGTGCCTAGTATCGATGAGACGGATCCCGGCATCATGGGCTCCCATGAGGAAAGCATCGAGGTGGCCGCCGTGTAGACCAAAGGCGACGCTCACACCTAGATGAACTAGAGTCTGGGCCAGGAGGTCACCGGCGGTAAACTCTCTACCCTCCGGAAAAGATAGCTGGGGATAGCCTGAGCTACTCTCTTTTCCTGCTGTCGACGTCATCTCGAGGCTCGGTTTGATTCAGGCAATGGAGGCAAAGACTGCGTGATATGCACCAAAGGGTAGGGCAAGTCAATTGACCGAAGAACAGCAGATTCCCTTCCCTTGGATCGTCCTATGCATCACTTCTGTATTTAACTACTGGCAGTGAGTTTTCAGAACTGGCTTATGCATATTACCGAGGTACCTAGGTAGCCTAGTTCTTGTATCATGGCTTGGCTTCCAGGTCGAAATGTCGAGAGGGGTTTCCCATCACTTGAGAAGCAAGCGCCTCGGTAGCAGCGCGGGTTGATCGGACTTGGGATACGTCGGAAGATCCACTCAACTACACTGTGCTCCTTATAACAGAGAGGCATATCGGAAATGCTCCTCGCAACCCGGTAGAAGAGGGGTTAGTTACGTGGCAGTGTTTCCTCGGCCCTCGTGACTTGGAAGAGGCAACAGAACCGGGACCCGTGGACGCTACCGGTGCTCATTCCGCATGGTCGACATCGTGGGATGCACGAATATCAACCTTGGAAGCCCGCGCCTGAGGTTGCCAAAAGTTCATCCCCGCAGACTGGACACTTCCGACACCACCCACACAGACTGCAAGTCTCCACGCAATGCCTGAATTCACCGTATCCGACGACGATCTGGCTCCCTTGAGAGACAAGGTGGTACTCGTAACAGGATGCTCCAGTGGCATTGGTCTAGCAACAGTCAGAGAATTACTCAAAGCCGGCGCAAAGGTCGTTGGAGCAGATTTGGCCGCTCCGAAGACCACGGTTCACAGTCAGGAATTCGAATTTTTTGAAGCCAATGTGACTGACTGGAAGGCGCTGCGAAACCTTTTCAAGCACGCTATAAGAAGATTCGGCCACATCGATCATGTGTTTGCCAACGCTGGTGCGTAATGTGTGGCGAATCGCTGAAATCGAATCACTTTACTGACCCGTGGGAACAGGCATTGGCCCTAAGATGGACTTGCTCTCAGACGAGCTCGATGAGGACGGCGAGCTCGTACGGCCCAATCACATTGTTTTCGACATCAACCTCACAGCTGTGGTTGACACCGTCAAGCTAGGAATCCATTATATCCGGAAGAATCCCAGCGGTGGCAGCATTGTGGTGACAGCGTCGTCCTCTTCATACCAGAGGTACCCCTGCTACGACTACACATCTGCGAAGCATGGTGTTCATGGTCTGGTTAGGGGCCTGGTTTCCGAGATCGGACCCCAAACGGACATTCCTGTCCGTATTAACGGTATTGCACCGGGCTGGACTATTACCGGTCTTGTGAGCGAAGCTCTTTGTGCCGAGGCAGGGGTTCCATCACAGGGGCCGGAGATTGCAGCGCGATCAGCTCTTATTCTCATGGCCGAGAGTTCCCGTCATGGAGAGATAATCCAGTCATCGCAGGGAAAATATTTCGAGCTTGAATCACATCTTCTCAGAGCTACCAATGATATTCTGCAACAAGCACCGACTGTTGAGCCGGTGATAAGATCACTTGCAGATGAATATCTTGCAATATTAGCAGCGGCTCAAAAAGCACAGGCAGCTAAATAGTACTGAATTTCATTACTCTAAATTCCACGGCTCTCTCCCCCTCTCTCTAGACAAATACACGGAAAATGGATTGATATAAATTCAATTCCCGTCAGTCACGTCTTCATCAAAATCTCCACTTCTTATACTCCTAGATCTCAAACGAACCCAGGCTGGTTCAGCGCTTCAGCCTGGATCTGTAGCGAGGCACCGCCGCCTGCCGCAACTCCAGATTGAACGGCGCTTGTGACATTATGTATGACAGATACACAATCCCCCGCAGCGAACACTCCCTTCACGCTGGTCTGGTTGAATGGCGGGCTCACTTTGATGGTGCCTTCTTTAGGCAGAACTTCGACTCCTAGCTGCTCAGGCAGTGTACCTCGCAGCTTGACATGGGACTTGTGTGCGACGAATGCTTCTGTTTTCGTGGACCCGTCCTCGAAATGCAAGTTGGCCTGTGCTTGTTCTGGGGCCTTTATCATCTTGATATGGGAATCTTTCTTGTATCGATAATCATGGGTGCTGGTGCTGCCTTGAGCGCTTCTGTCAACTCGTCCTTGACCTTGGTGTTACCGTGCGTGTACAGTGCCTAGGGCTTGGCGAGCGACATGTAGGCAGACGACGATGTCACTGGCATCTCCGACGGCTAGAACGCCCGATGAAAGGGCTCCTTTTTCTTCCCATCCATCACAGAAAAGGCAGTGGAAACTATCGAAAGGGTCAATACTAGTCAGCCACCCGTTGAATTCGAACGCTATCAGTTTTGAGAGCAGAGAACTCACATGCCAGATCCCCAGCAGTCCGAATAACCAGGAATATCCGGGAACATGTCCTGGACCCCCGTTGTCAAAATGACCTTCTTGCCCGTATACACTTGTGCACCGGCAACGGCTTCAAAAGTATTATCGGTGCGCTGCCTGATGCGGTCGATCTTGGCGTTTTCCGTGGTCACCAGTGCGCCATATCGCTTGAAGTCCGCTCTGGCTGCTGAACGGAAGTCGTTCGGGTGTCTATGGTCCCAGGTAGGCACAGTGTGCATATGGGTACCCTTCGCGTTGCGGTACTCTCCTCAGTCGAAAAGGACTGTCGTGTGATCCTGGCGCGCGACCGCAGACGCAGCACCAAGACCCGCTGGCCCGCCGCCAACGACGATGACGATGACATCGAAGTCCAAAGACATGATTTGAATCAGGAAGCTATTTTCTAGAGGATATTAAGGGACTTTCATTTACAATCTTTTCGAGATTGTGTTATCATGGACGGATCGGGTGCAACATGTCTATTACCAGTACGAAGCCCGGCTTGAACTTAAATATCACAAACATTGACGACAATTGGCCTCGAAAACATCCCAGAGTAATGCGAATAATGGGAAGTCGCCGAATAATACTCCTCAAATTCGAGTCATTCTAAGCCGCTGCGTAGTAAGTCGCCGAGGTCATGTCCATTATACAGCGGGAACATTTCGGACACTTTTAAAGTCTGCACGAAATACCGATGCCCCAGCGAGACAAATCGATATCCATGCCGGAAATAAAACTGCGCAGGCCATATTCCTGCTTCAAGGCCACTGATTGGTACTGTGCATCATTTGTCATTTGAATATCTAACTTCTATCACCTTGCCTATCAAGTCTCCGATACTATGATGTCGCGAGAAGAGATACATATGTTGTGTCACGCTTTCACGCTGCAAATCTCTGGGTTCATTGACCCGGATGGTTCTTTCTTTGACCAGGTTGGGTCAAATCTCTCCGTGTTGAAAGAAGTGACTCCTAGGCCTCGATGTCGTCAGATCTTCGGAGTTGTGTCGCGGGGAGTAAGGCACATCTGGTAATCCGGCTTCTGCCAGAGGAGATATGTCGTGTTCGCGTCGAACCAGTTGACTTCAGGGTTGGCTAGCTTCAAGTCAAAGTTCCAAACTATTCTTGCCAAGGTCATCCGCATTTCTGCGTTTGCGAGACTGCAGTTTTCGCATGGCAAGATCAGCATGAAAAAGCTTTCCCATGTGAGATTTAGGAGTCTGGGTACCACTTACTTCTTGCCTATACAATCACGTGGACCGACTGAGAATGGCTGAAACCCCTCGACGCGATCAATTATGAAGCGTGGGTCACCAAGCCAACGTTCAGGGATGAATGACTCGGGTGACTTGAAGTACTCGGCGTTGTGGTACATTGGCCATTGCCATATTCCAAGAAGTGTCTAAAAGATTAATCAGGCCAAACTCTGCAAAAGAAGTCGATGTCTCAGCCTTACCCCTTCAGGGACGTGCCGTCCCAGTATTGTATCCCCTGAAGGCTTTGTGACCCGTAAAGCCGGTGTTGGGGCGGGTGGGTAGAACCTCATTGTCTCTTTGAGAACGGCTATCATGTACTCCAGGCGTTGCACACTGTGAAGGTCGATCTCGTTCTCCTCGTTGAAGATAGACCGGACTTCCTGCGCCAGTTTGGCAAAGACGTGGGGATTACTCGCCAGGAGGTATGTGGCCCCTGAGAGGGCCGTTGCTGTCGTCTCCGAGCCTGCCAACCCTAGATGATAAGTTCGGCATTGTCTGAAATTTCAGGCATGGATAGTTTCTGCATCGACTAGATTCAGCTCAAGACCAATACATATGGCACAAGTGAGCACTTACTGAGTCACGCTTCGCTTGTGACATGGCGTTCATGAAATCTGGCCTCGACTCTTCTAGACGAAGGCGCTGGTCGACTTTCTCCATGGTCAGAGTCTTATGCCGCAAGACCTTTGCCATCGCGGTCTTTGGCGTGAGTCACCGTAAACAAAACCTGCCTATTGACCACCGACGAAGCTCAGCCAGAAGAGTGTTGAGTCGTACAGTGTCAAAGATTAACGACACCCAAGGATGATAGCTTGAATTTTCCAGGCACCCAAATGATTCCCCAAAAGTCAGGTTGCCTATGATATCAAACGTTGTCCAATTGTACCAAGATACCATGTTGAGTGGTTCAGTACCGTTCTTGCAAGCTTCTCGCAGCCTCTCGATTAGAAGGTCAACGTAATGTCTTATCAGTGGTTGCTGATCCATCATAGCCTGATTCGAAAACCCGTGGGCAAGCATTCTTCTGTATTTGCTGTGATTCTCACGGTCAGCCGCAATGATAGAGTGAGGCATGAGTTCCCAGATGACGGTATCTTTCCCATTCTCGCCCCGTCCCCTTCTGCGGTGGCCCATTATCTCTTTCCACGCGTCGGGGTTGCCGAACGCCAGTTCGTTGGGTGCTATGCGGACAACATCACCGTACTGCCGGTGTAGTTCCAGCACACGTCGGTGGGAGAAACCTGACTTGATCATCAGGGAATACTGGAGACGGGAAGCTGCCCATAATTTCGGGCCAGGATATTTTCTTAGTGGATGGAAGAAAACGTTATATGTGAACGTGCATAGTAGATAAAGCGATGACTGAAGGGATCGTTAAGTCGTTAGTAAGCATCGCAAGCTGTTAGGGGGCCGAGAGTGGCGGTTCTGGGGACAAGACTCACGAATAAAAGCCCCGCTAGGGCATAGTCCCGTGTTGAAAATTGTGATGCTGTCATGATCGAGCAAGTGTTGGCCAACGGTGTTGTATGAGTTCAGTTCCGCGTTCCTTGTCCATACGAACTCGACCAAGTAGCGCCATGAACGCGGGAATGGGGTTTATATCTGATTGTTACAGTCAATTTAGGATTTCACCTACTCGAACATTCGCATATGTGGCAGTATGAATGTAGTAAGTTGATAGCATACTGCATCGGATGTTGACGTGATCATCAAGCCGCGGTGTGGGTCTTCTCTTGCTAAAGCCGCAGCGGGTGCAGAGTTACTGTGATTGGTGAAGGCCCATCTGTCGCATTCGCACCACATGCCGCTCTATTGTCGATGGGATACTATGAGTCGCGGTGTGCCTACTATCCACTTTCAACGGGCGCCCGGACATCCTGATTCTTTCCGCCTCCGGTGGACAGACTTTACCGCACGTACCAGTGTCGTGAACTCCTTTCCCTGGTTAGAGATGGTGGCTGTGCAGCCTTTCCATGAATCGCTGCCCTACTACTCACGTCGTTCGTTTCGGATCCGTTGACTAAACGGCGTTCAAGAACACTGTTATGCCGAGTTAGTGATACGGTTCCCGGGCCACTCTAGGAACCTCGGAACGGGACGGTCCACTTCTAGTACGTGGGGCATCGCTAGGTGCCGCTGGGAGTCACTAAGACATTGACCATGTCTAGGTGTTTTCAGCGAGCCCTGCGAGGAAGAGGTCACAACACCAAAATCTATGGCATCTGTGTTAGGATGTGACAAGAAATTCCTAGGCAAAATGATTGAAGCTCAGAGGATGGCACTGGTCGTGGAGATGAGCTGTATTCTCATGAACCTCTTCAACCAAGTGACCTGAGGCAGGGCGCTCATGAAGCCCTTGCAACCCAGTATCCGGGCGCTGTTTTAAGACTTGAACGCTCTCATTCTAACAGTCAAGCATCGTAATTACTGTCTAGGTGGGGTCTTGTTTGCCGAGTCCTCCGTGGCGCCAAGTCGAAGTCTTCTGTTCATGGGCGTTGCTAGTTACTTCCGAGCCCTGAGCACCACCTTGAGACCAGGCTTGTGTGATGCAATTCCTCCAGTCACCACCCACTTTCCCGCATCTAGTACCTCCATGTCAAAGCGACGTATGATCTCGGGCACAAGCTTATGCATCTCCATCAGAGCGATCTCCTTGCCCAGGCAGACCCTCGCACCCATGCCGAAAACATACATGGCGGCGTCCATTTTAGCCACCTGCTCCTCAGGACCTAGCCATCGCTCGGGGTGGAACTCATGACCGTCAGCACCGAAGACGTCTGCATCCCTCTGCACGACATAGGCTTGGCTGGTCATCTCGGTGCCTTCTGGGACTAACATCCCGTCGATGACGATGCCGCCCCGGGGCGAAAGGCGCGGGAAGATGTTCGGGATGGGGGGGTTCACACGCAGCGACTCCCGGATGCAAGCACTCATGTACGGCAGATGCGTCCGCGTCTCGTCGTACTGCACAACCGGGCTCAACAGCCCCTGTGCATCCGCCGCAGCGATCTCGGCCCGCACTTTCTCCAGGACATTAGGGTGCATGAGGAGCAGCCGAAGCGTGGCGCCCAGCCCACTGCCCGTTGTGTCGACGCCCGCCTGGATCAGAAGCGTCATGTGCGCCGTCTTCTGTATGGTGGACAATGGCCGCGCTGAGCCGTAGTCCTCGCCGCTGCCGCCAACCGTGGCCTCGAGCGTCAGTTGCAGCATGTCCGGCGGATCAGGCCTAGGCTCCCCCATTTCCATCCGGCGCTCACGCTCGGCAATCTCGCGGTTTGCCTGTGAGACGAGCCAGCCGTTGCCGGTCTCGTCCGACTCGCGAGGAAGCACGTGGGGCCCTAGGGGCGAGGGGAATATGACCTCGCGGAGGAAACGCCAGCGCTGGGAGAGGCCGAAGAGAGCGAGTCCAGCCCGCCAGGCGCGGATGAGGCCGCGCTCGTCGCGGTCGTTGGCCAGAAAACCCCAAGGCTCGGTGAACACGATAGTAGTGAGCACGTCGGCGGCGAACTCGGCGACCTTGTCGCTCAAGATGACAGGTTCCCCGGTCTCAATACGCTGTTTCTGGTTGTCAAGGAACATTTGGACAAGATTGTCCACCTTCGACTCCCAGTTCTTCTTGATCAAGCCGACACCCCACGGCGCCCCGCCGACAGCTTTGCGCAACTCCTTGTGCTCCTGGCTGTCAATGACTTGGAAGATCGATTTGGGACCAAGGGCCTCGTGCCCGTACGTCGAAGTTTTGGTGTTGCATTTGGAGTTCCAGTAGATCTCGGGGAGCGCCGAGGCCTTGTGGAAGAACAGGAGGCTGGGTGTGATGCGAATTGGCCTGCCGTCCTCTGTTCGAGACAATTTGAAGTCAGCGGCAATATTTGTGAATTAAGTGACCATTTTCTGTTTCACAGTTCGGGTTAGCAACACCAAAGGAGCTTCCGACGTACTGCCATATTTTCGCACAAGCGACATGAGCCAATCGGGCTCCACTGACGCGATCGAGGCCAGACCCAAAGGCAGAGACGAGCATGCCGCATACCATGGGCCTGGAAAATGACGCAGTGGAGACCAGAACAGGCAGTATATGATACGATAGCCAACAAGCGATAAAGCAAAAAAACCAAACAGCAGCACGGCCTTGAAGAGTGCTGGCTGGGCAGCAGAAAAGTTCAACAAATCGATCGCCATCTTGGTAAGTCAAATGTTGCTTGACTTCGATTTCGTCCTAAAAGTGGTCTACAAAATCCATCAAACAGACCTTGTCTTCAATTGAACGACATTCCAATTATTTATGGTCAATTTAGTTCCCGCGGCTTTAGTCACGGGGATACTTGATCCGGAACCGGGCATCTGCAGTCAGCGTCACTTTGGTCATGTCAGACACGGCATCTGTTCTGTCGAATGAGATAGCTGGGGCCTGGTTACACAGATGCGGGGTTGATAACTGGAATTGAACTCAAATACTACCTGGATCCTGTAATTGTAGCGACTTGACTTGGCGGTTATGTTGATCGTGAGGAGATTTGTCAATATTGAATCCGAGGGCGGTTCGGTGCGAGTCTCTTGTACTAGACCAGATCGCCATTAGCGACACACGCGGAGACAGCGTTTCTTGGCCCGTCACAAGCACAAATCCCCTCCTCCTTCCTGGGACAGCAATGAGTTGCCCACGTCCCGTCTTGTGGCTGGCAAGGATGCATAGTGGGTGCGCTACTGGTTTGAGCAGAAGGTTTCATAAAACTCTGATAAGAATGCAAGTAAATGTAGTCGACCTAAGTAGTTACTGGTCCGGCAGGAATGAAACCGGCGCCTTGTGTATTTCTATAGATATGCAGCCCAGTGTGAGACTAAATGCATCACGGAATTTGTGTTCTTGTAGTCATACGCTGAGACTGTTCTTCGGGTTTCGCCCTTCGCTGATGGCATTTCATTTGTGATCGGAATCAATTTGGCTGGGGAACCAAATGTCTATTAATAATATCAAAGATTGTCTATAGCAATGACGGGAGTCACAGCATGTATTTAAAAAAGAATGATTCAGCTGTCTGACAGCAACACAACCTCTGTCACCTTGCCCACTAATCCAACCAATCCTAGCCCTTCCCGAAATCTCCATTATCTCTCGAAACCTATCTTCTGTCCCCCAGTCTGAAATCTAGTTCTGGGGCTGAGGGGGAGGCGGGGGAGGCGGGTTAGCTCCGTTGTCGCGAGGCTGAGGCTTCCCCGGCTGAGGGGGAGGAGGTGGCGGCTGGTCACCCCTTTTCTGGGGCCTCTCAGGTACCTGGGGAGGGGGTGGAGGTGGGTTGGCACCATTGTCGCGAGGCTGGGGCTTCTCAGGCTGAGGAGGTGGTGGAGGAGGGTTGTTGCCCCTCCTGTGCGGCTGCTCAGGAGCCTTGGGAGGAGGCGGCGGTGGCTGATCGCCTCGCCTTTGTGGTTTCTCAGGAGTCTGGGGGGGAGGCGGTGGCGGGTTGTCTCCCCTCTTGTTGGGCCGTGGCTGCTCAGGAGCCGGAGGCGGAGGGGCTGGTTTCTCAGCCCTCTTCTGAGGCTTCTCGGGACCCTTTGGAGGAGGCGGTGGTGGGTTGGCCTCGTTGTCGCGAGGCTGAGGCTTCTCAGGGGGAGGGGGAGGCGGGTTCTTGCCTCTCTTGTTCGGCTGCGGCTGCTGAGGAGCGGGGGGAGGAGGCGGCTTGTCACCGCGCTTGTGAGGCTGCTCCGGAGCAGGAGGAGGCGGGGGAGGGATGTCACGAGCGCCAATGGGATGCCCGGGAGCTGGTGGCTGGGGGCCCTTTCAAGAATTGTCAGTTTGGGTTCTCATTGATACTAGCCCAATGGACAAGACTTACTGGTTCCTGAGGGGCGATGGGGGAGGCGTAAGCGGCGAGCGCAGCAGTGAGAGCAAGGACGACGGAGGTCTTCATGATGATTATGTTGCGTATTTAAGTGTCAAACTTAAGTGAGCAGATTTATGTTTGATTGAGAGCTGTAGTGTTGAATTAGGTTGTTGTTGTGTTGATGAGGATGAGCCGATCATTGAGCTTTTGAATCGAGGACTGTCGAGAGGTTTTATAGAATATGGCGAGTCTCCTGATGTGCTTGTCGTCGTCTCATGATTACCGGTCTGCGACTGCCGTCTCCTGTCCTTTGGAGCACGTCAACCATGATCTACGGGATCGCCGGTGAGGTCGTCGTAAGCAACTCAGTTGACATCGAAACCCGTATAGAAAGGCTGGAACACTTCTGTTGTAACTGGCCCGAGCTCGTTTCGCCCTCCAGCATGTTGCGTCGGAATGTGGAGGGATGCTCGTTTTGCTTTCGATACTTTCATGACACATGAAAACGCATATGCGATGATCGTGATGTGCTGACGACAGGAGGCTTAGCAGAAGACATGTGAAGCAGGCGGGAAGACCGTCTTCTCCGTGCCTCCGTCAGAGTACCGGCACACTGAGTGGTAGGCGAGATGTTCTGGAACTGGGGATCGTCATTGACATACCTCATTCAGACTATAGTGGCACTATTTGGCTCTGTGGGGCTGAGTATCTGGCTGCTTGTCGATTCCAGGCCCATCTTGCAACAGAGCTTCTGATTCTACATGCCCACGAAATGCTCGCAGCAGGAATGTTCATCGTCCAGTTTAGAACACTCAAATAGTGAACACATTGTGTGCTATTGAGTCCTCGTTTTTAGAAGCTGAACACTCACTAAAAAGTAAGCTTATTCTATCTGCCGAAGATGCTGGCTAGCAAGTTTCAAGTTAAGGGAATTTCTGATTTCTTAGATATCCAGTCATCACAGAGTCCAGATCTGACTTGGCAACGGTCCACAAATCGCCCAGGATGTGTACGTCGCTGCGCCGCCCCGACCCTTTCGACAGGCGGGCCCACTCTCCGCCTTGCCTAACTCCGGGCAAATACTTGCGCATTGTTCTCGCGGATGACAGCAGATTGTTCCAGAATAATATACATACTGCGCAAGTCGAGTCATCCGAAGACCAATTGTCACGAAGTTTGGCCCCTGAGCGATGCGTTGTGGTCCTGGCAAGACGGGCCCCCGGCCAGATGGAGCTGACGCGTACAGATCTTGCAAGCTTCGATAAGCCCACTCCCGGGTCCTTGCACCAGCAAACGAGGAGTACGATATTCACTTAGCCTCCACCTGCGAATAAGTTCGATCTGCGCTATTGGAGTCTTCATCACCCACAGCGGAATCAATGGCGTGATGGATATCCGGCGTGAGCGTGCAGCAGCCTGCATCCACGTTCCTTGTTGCTCTTGAAGCTTATTGTCTTTGGGCTGCCCCACAGACTTCGACCGGCCATAAAATGGGTACAAATCGAAGCCACGGCTGACGCGTCTTCCTCACATCTGGGTCCACAGTTGCAACATGTGAGAGACGCCTGAGGTCGTCTCAAATGTTCATTGCCAACACAACTGGGTAAACTCGATAGACGGAATGGCCTACCAAGAAGACAGAACGCCCCTTAAGGGCCCCCTTAAGGGCTGGTCCAAGGAAGTGCCTCATCACGACAGAGGCGATTTGTTATTGAATTTGTATACGTGTTTTGGACATCGGAGACAGTAGGCCTACCATTCATGCAGTGTTAAACGATCACACGTGGCTTCTTCTTTTTTTGTTCCATCTACTCGCTTTCAACAAGCAAAACCGCTGCCTTCATACGGTGGTCAACGCTTACGCCTTCAGTCAGGCGTTTGCTACACCGCTACAGAAATTGACCGTGGGTCGTGAGCCCATGGCAATGCCGAGACTACTTTCATGTGAGGCTTCTATCTATATTGATACTTAGGGAGTAGAGAAAGGCATGAAGTTGTACAGACGTATCTGAAATGTCAAGCGCAGCTACACACAAGCCATTGATGTTACTGCATAGAGGATCAGCAACCTGTAAAAATGCCAATATAATATCACATGGCTTTTGAAGGTGCGGTGTAGTAGTTGCGTAACAGTGGATGTGAAATACAAAAGGTGAGTTGACATCACCCAGGAGGCCATTAGAAAGAATCATCTAAGTACAAAAGCTACACGACCCCCAGCTGGGTAGGTGTCCTTCAAGAACACGCCTAGCGCTTGTAGAAGATATCAGTCTCAGTTTGTAGTCGAGAGGCTTCTGCTGGTGAAACTACCTAGCGGGTTCTGTATCGTCTTCCTGGCCACGGTAACTTTGATGATCTCTAAATTATCCACAAGCACCCTCCTGCGTATCCTACTTGAATCTAGTAGCAGGAATGCAATCTTGAATTTCCTTCCCCACTAGCAATTCTCATAGGGACAATTCCTCCTTCCTAAATACAGGTACATGATATATACACAAACGCCGTAGTACCTAATAAGGTACTAGGAAGCCTTGGGCAGAATCATATAAAGGAAGTAAAGGGCTCTTTAAGACAACTGTCCATACTGATTTTTTGAGCCTGACATCTGTCATTGGCCACTCGACAGATTAGTGTCTGGTTGCCCCGTGCTGATGCTCTTTCCAAAACCGATCGACTGCCGTGATATGACGGAATGGGATGATATCCGGTCCCTAGATTGCTAGCCAATTGGATGGCGGTGTCAGCATCCAGTAGTCGTCTTTCATGGTCTGCTCAGCGCTTATCAAAGTGGGAAGATTCTGCTTTAGATGGGCTCTAGTTGTACTTTGATCAGACCTCCACCCGCGCAAGTAAACAGAACACTCTGTTATGTGCCCAACGACAGCAGTGTAGAGGGAAGTGCATGGACTTGATGTGGCTGCTTGGCGAGTGTGGGTCAGCAAGCTGGAGACGCAATCTCTCTGCCTTAACTTTGAGGCCTCCAACCTTTCTGTGACTATCATCCGACGCGGTCAGCACCTGGGCAGACGTTGCAGATTCTGCCCAGGTGCTGGGAATGACACAGCATTCGAAGGTGGCCTTTTATCATCAGTTCATATTCAATTCGAGATCCTGTCCCTGTCTGATTGAGTTTGTATTGGTATTTGAGATGCTTTAGTCCTCACACATCAGTCCCAACCGCCGGCGCTCAGCTTTTGACGCTCCCAAAGGCTGGCCCGCCATGGCAGCACCCCATTCGGCAATGATGGAACACGTCGCTTACCTAGAGGGCTGGATACAAAGTTGCACTGAGAATCACGGTGACAAATGCCAGGCGGACCCTATTGTGGGTAGACCGCCGCATCATATCCCAGACTGGATTATCGACACCCAGGCCGGCTGCATCGTCCGCGGTTGTAGCGTCCAGAAGTATGCAGCGCTCAGCTACGTTTGGAATTCCGCCTCCAACTGGGGAGCGATACCAGTGATTGAGAACAGGCTCATTCTCAACAAGGAAAATCTCGCAGACTTTTGCCGCGAGGGCTTCTTGCGCAGCCACATCTTGAAGAAGGTCCCGGTGGTCATCCGAGATGCCATTGATTTAGTACGAATCTCTGGGTTTAGATATCTCTGGGTCGATAGCCTGTGCATCGTCCAGCACGAAGACACAACTAGGGACCGCGTTGGCCTCATGAACGAGATATATTCTGGCGCCTATTTTACCATCATAGCGGCCGCGTCTACGGAAGGACTTTATGGCAAGGGCTATGGCGATGGACAGTTACCTTGTGAAAGCACCTCAGCGCGTCATTTGCACGGCAAGCTCCTATGTTCGCACTGGGCCTCGCGGGGATGGACTTTTCAGGAGCAGTTGCTGTCAAAACGTTCCATCATATTTCTCGACAACCTTTGCTTTTTGGGACTGTCAACAGGAAGTACAGTGGCCTGGTTCGTCGATGAGCGAAATTGAAGAGCGTGCGGGTAAGATGGGGCAGCTTGACCAAACACAGCGTCGACCATATACAAGCCGTCATCCCTTGGAAAGAGTCGCCCTTGAACGAGCCCAGCGGATGGCTTTTGTCAGAGATGAATCGCAGGAGCTGACCTCCCTGTCCCCGGTCCCGGACTTCAAATTATATATCGAGCTGGTATGTCGATACAATAATCGAAACTTCAGTTACGACCAAGATGTACTCCCGGCCTTTTCTGGCGTACTCGAAGTCTTTTCGCGACGCAGCTTCCGCGGTGGATTCATTTACGGGCTACCAGCCCTGTTCCTCGATTCAGCCCTTCTTTGGCAGCCGCTTCTTCAGGCACGACGACGGTCCCCGGCCGAGACAGCGGCTAAGATTGTTCCCTTGGAACCTCAGGCTCTGCCATCATGGTCCTGGGCAGGCTGGAAATGTTTGGTGGACCCGGACAGTCTAAAAGGGGGCTTGGATTATATGGCTTCGCAGGCTTCTTTCTACGGACCGGATTCTTCGAGCACTGAGGGGACTTCTTGGAGGACTGGGAAGCTGGTCGATTGGTCTGCTCTTTCCGACAATTGTTCATTTCAGCCAATCGATGAGCCAGCCCTGCTGCAGAGCTTCAAGGCTGATTGGGAGGAGCCCAGCCATGAGCCTCTACCGATAGGTTGGTCTCGCCATGTCAGTGGTGCTTTTATCCACGAAAATAATCCCACAGTCATATACCGATACCCACTACCGACACAGAATAGCCCGCTTTCCTCGTTAGCAGACACAACTGCTTCTTTGCTATCCTGTACGACAAGAACAGCCACGCTGTGTGTCCGACGGATTCTCCATCCATTCGATAGGGCCACGCGTGCAAAAGCGAGATGTGTATCCTATTCAGTTTTTAGGACGGACTTGTACAATTTTAAGCCGAGGCCAAGGACCCTCTGCCCAGTCATTACTCTTGAAGATAAGAATGGGAGATGAGCAGGTGCTATGACACAGATGCAGTGCATTCCCTGGATCCCAACTGGGCGTGACTTAAAAATTATAGCTATCTCGACTGGTAGCGCACTTCAGCGGGACGTGGCCGAGTCTTTCCCAGAAATGATAGACAGCCAAGGGTTTTGGGTTTATGGGCCTTCGTTACAATGCTATCGTTACTATCTAAATACTGGTGGTATCACAGCCGCATCCCACACACGAGAAAGCTTAGATGCCGGCATAGATGTCGGGCCTTTCGCCTACCGCCATTTCTCAGACAGAGGCAACACAAGTCCCGCTGCTATGCAAACAGTAACAGCCGAGATCAGCCAGCCTGAGCGATATCATTTCTACAATGTTCTCTGGGTTGAAACGATCGATGGTGTCATGTATCGGAAAGCCGCGGGACGGGTGCCGAAAGATATATGGGAGCTCAACTGTGGGGAACCAACGAAGATTGTGCTTGGGTGAAGTCAAAAGGCATTGGATAATCCCTAATACCTGGGTACTTGTAACAATATTATGCGATGACTATATTGATCGCCTCTGCCCCCC
>JUJX01000001.1:584720-659832 GCA_000800745.1 Diaporthe longicolla | reverse complement strand
CCCCGTATTATATCGCAACCACGACTCGCTAGGCACATGAGAGATGGTGGCAATGACAAGCGTTGTGCATCAGTCCTGAAGCTTCACTCGGCCTGCGTTACCTGCCAAGCGTCGATGGTAAGATAGTCCGCGTGCACCGTTGTGATTCCGACCACAAGCATATTATTGACCCAGTAATGGTTCTCATCCCCTGTCTCAAACATCATTCGTGTTTGGATATGGTCCCCGGTGTTGGCCGTCTGCGGCGGGCCCTGCGAGCGAGCAAAGATGTCGACGTTGTCGGTGGTGCGGAGCTGGTAGACGGCGTCCACCGCGAACTCGCCCTTGGCGTCAACCAGGCCCCAGTCAGCCCCGATGGGAAGGATGTCTCCTGCAGGCAAAGGACATCAGTGACTTTGTGTGGCAAAGAGCTTGTCCCCCCCCATTTTCTTTTGTTATCCTTTCTTAATGTAACAACGCATTGTGTTTGTTCACATTGGGACTGACAATGTTCACATACCGGACATTCCTGGCCCCGTGAAGGACCCCCCGAGGATGGGGAATGAAGCTCTGATCCCTAGAGGGCCAGGACCGGTGCCGAACTGGACTCTTTCGCCAATATTGACGGTAGCCTGGAAGAGATACGAGAGCCCGGGTTGAACAGCGTCACTGCTCACGTTGGCAGGTGCCGAGGAAGCCGTGCTGGCAAAGAGAACCGAGAAAGCTGAGAACAAGCTGTAGAAATACTGCAGGCGGGCCATTGGTATTTCTCCCTTGAAGAAGGTTGGCGCCGATTTTGAGGGCAAAGGACTGCAAATTAAGGATCTCAGTAGACGATCACACAGAAGGCACACGGAGTACTATTTGATCAGGCCAACGCTGCCTCTCGATCTGTGCGCATCTCAAGAATTAAATAGGATGTAAGGCCGCTCAATATAACCATTCGTCTCATATAGGCTCCAGGAATCATCCAATCGTGCAAGTCCTTACTGGGTACCCGAATTTCCCGAAGGGGATGGGTGCCAAGCCGATCACATTAAGCTGACTACGACCCTGAAGTTTTTTGAATCACGTAAAAGTCTTGAATACGCGTAAAATATTGCTAATCATTAATATCGGTTGCAAGGAGGCGATGGGAGGACAAGGGCCTATTGAACTGTGCTGTGGGCTCCTGGGCTGGAACCGAATGTCATCAAATGTAGGAGGTGTCATGATGCCCCAAGAAAGATCGCGGAAGGCAATGGGCTTCGACTGGCAATAAAGTTTCCACGCCTTGATGGTGACTTGCGTGGGCCGGTAGTGTCACAAACTGCCTAGATAGGGGATGAAGGACAAGTATAAATTCCATGAAAACCTCCATGGGACTGTTGGTCAAAGACCGGACTCTTCTTATAAAGCGGTTACCCAGCAATCCCGCCGAGACAACGGGCCATGCATCTGGGCCATCAGCTTCGAGGTCCAGCGGTTTGCTCGGCCAAATACTATCGCCAAGGTATTTAGAGTAATCTTGGTATTTTCGTCTGAACAAATTCAACGTCGACCAATCGGGGTTCTCGCAAGGAGCAGATATAAAGTTTTTGAGTTTCTAGCTTCTTCGGTTACCCGCGCGCGAGTCGCAATAGTTGGGGGGGGGTAATGTTTAACTTGGAAAGGCCGGGCGAGGCGGCAGTCGGCCGAGTCGGGTCATGTTGACCATACCAAGTACCGGAGACCTCGGGAGCCTAGTGATGTTTTCATCTCGAAGATACATTGCCTTGCTTCTTAGGGAACTTACTATTGTTCCGGCATAATAGAGGAACTCGAAGAATACAAATAGTCCATGTGTTCATCATGACGAGCCATTCGTTCTTGCTTGAGATTACGTGACCAGAGGGAACAATTCCCTCGGCGGCTTCTCGGGCAAGGCCAGTTACAAATGTAGTTGAACCTCATCTCTGGCCGTTGGCCACAAACAAGGCACCCTCACCACATTCACGATCTCCCTCGCCCAGGAAACGTTATTAACCAAAGTTCGCATTCTTACTGAATTTCTGTATCACAAAAAGCCGTGTGCCCATTGATATCAATTTAAGCGCCACAAACTCCAAAAGTCTTGTTGTATGCAGTCCTGCTGTTGCTGCAAAATCCAAAGGGTAAACTAAGCTAGAGAGGTATCCCAATCCCTAATGCAAATGCCTCATCAGTCGCATCGCTAGTGCCACAAAGACTATACCCTAAACCTGTCTTTTCCAAAGAACGAGGGCTTTTGTGCCCTATTTCCCACGGCGGGCGACACATGTCTCGCGGGCTAACGCCTCGCCGGGTACCTAATCTCTTAATACTTTATACAATAGTTGTCTCTTAGACCACCCCTCAGCTGTCCGCCTTGGAGGTGTCGACCAGGTCCCCGACCCAGCCCATCTTCTCACGCCTCTCATCACTGATTCGGGCGTACTCAAGTAGCAGCCGCAGCACGTAGATCTGCATGTCCTCCTTCCGCAGCACGCGCTCGGCCCATTCCTTGCCCGCGGCGGCAATCTTGGCAGCTTGTTCGTCGTGTCCCTTGACGGTCTTTTCGCCATCGTCGTACCCGAGGAAGTACTCCATGATGCCGAACCAGTCTTGGAAGCGGTTGTCCATGGGAACGAAGTGCTTCCATGCTATCAGCCGGCTGTCGTGCCACTCTCGCCATACGGTTGCCTTGATCGGAAGACTAGTCGATCGGAGGAAGCCCAGGTAGCGGCCGCTGAACGAGTTGCCATCGATGTCGGGGAGATACTTCCAGTTGAACTGCTCTGCAAGTGTGACACCCAGTTGCACCTCGAAATACGGGGAGGTGTAGTAGCACTGGCCACCCTCTTCTTCCTCGGCGCACATCAGGTCCACGAATGCCACATCGGCCCAACTGTCAACCCACGGACCAAGCTTCGTTCGCGCAGAGTCGGGCTTCGTCGTTTTCTGGGCAGCCAGGCCATACGTCGCGGAAGGAAGCTCGAAGTTGAGCGGGAGCTCGGTCCAGTCTTCGGCTCTGCTTATCTTTGTGCCGTTGTTCATGGCCACAAAGCGATGTCGCTGAAAGGCGCGCCAGTTGTTCTCTCTGTTGCGACCACCCGTGGCAACACCCCTCCAGATGACCCCACTTGTCTTTTGCGGCCAGTCAACGCCGTGCTGATCACCGCCGGTAAACCTCTCTTCTTCATTCCAGTACATGGGCGCGGGCAGGAGGATCTCGTTGTTCACGGCCAGCTTGGAGCCTCCAAACATGGGGAACAGAGTCTTGGTCGCAGACACGGTGAGGGGTTCGATGAAAATGCCGTTGAGGCCTTGGAGGTCGGGCTGGTGGCAGACTTGGGTGGACATGGTGTAATTCGAAACGTAGCCCTTGTACGTGTGAGGTTCGGCGAAGGCAGGGCTGAAGGTAGGCGCGTGGTCAAAGTCAGTCATGACCTCGGCTTTGCGAGCAGCACTGTCCGGCGCGCAGCCACGTTGGACCACGTTCCAGTAGGGTTCTAGAAGAAAGCATCTTAGCAACGGTTTCACGGGGTCTCACCCTGCATTGACAGTGACACGACTTACTGGTCCCCTCCCAGTTCTTCTCAGGCAGCACGATATCGCGATCGGGGCCTTCGCCGGGGGGCTTGAGGTGCTCGAATTCGTTGATGACATCCTTGGCCGGCACCATGGTCCTGGAGGCGCTTGCCTTGTTCATGTACGTATTCATGTCCTCCCAGGGCACGACCATTCGAGGCTCGTCCATGGCGTTGAGCGCAATGTCCATATCCGGTAGCAGGTGCTCGATCGTCTTGACAAGGTTCAACCAGATCTGAGTCCAGAACCAGTCGCTCTTGGCCGATGCGGTCCCGTCTCTGACATTGATGGTCATCTCGTATTCCCAGGCGGCTTTGCGGATCTCGAGTGCGGGAAGCGCCCAGAAGGGCTCTAGATCGTGGTAGATCTGATCCCAGAACGACTCAACCATGACAGCATTTTTCTCTTTGGCGAATGCGTACCATTGGTCAAAGCCAGGTGGTGGGTGTCGGCCGCGGCGCTTGCGGTAGGCGGCTGCGGCCTCTGAGAGAGTGTGCGATTCCTCGGTCAACTGGTCGTCGAACTGCTTATTAGCGAGGTCGATGAGGCGGTCAATGGGGTGTGCGCCTGCGCCCGAGGACTGTGACCCGGTATTGCTGCCGGTATTGCTTCCCGCAGTCGGCTGCTTGCTGTGATCCAACTGCAGCGTCTCCTCCTCTTTTGGTTTTGTGTCCACAATGGGCTCCTGGGCAGTCTCGGGCCTGTGCTTGTTGGCGTCATGTTGAAGCTTCGCGCCAGGGTCGGAGGACTGGTCGCCGGTTTTCCCGGCGGGGCTCTCGCGGCCAGGCTGACTCTGAGGACTTGGTGGGAGGGAGTCGGGCGGCGATACGAATGATGTGGGCGGTATGGAGGGCGAGTGTTGTTGCTGTGGCCCGCTGAAGTGGTAGAAGAGTGTTATAATTATTATGGCGGGTACGAGGTATCGCACGATGGCGGAGGGCCTGCGTGGGGGAAATGCGGGAGAGCGCATTTTGGATGATATCATGGCCCTCCAACGCATGGGCGCATTCTTGTGGACGAGCGACCGCTTGCGTCGAGAGCGAGGGAAGTGACCGAGGGTGTTTCGTCAGGGCAAGACGGCGAGCCTAGTACGTGGTCGCAAGTTGGTGGTGGGTGGGTCGATTTGGGCTGTCGACGGATATCGCGAGAAAACGACAGGGTGGACTTGGATGGAGATGGCGGCAGGGCAAATGATCGACAGAAGGTCAAGGAGAGGAATGCCGGGCCTGTGCAGGCTGGTTGTCAGTTGTCAGAACTGAGTCGTGCCCTTTTTACGAACAGGACAGAATAAAACCCACTTTGGTTTCCAGCTAAAGGCCGTGATCGAGAGGGACTGGTCTCGAAGACGAGGCCGACAAAGGTGTGAGACTGTCAACCTTGGACGGGTTGGCAGGAAGCAGCAGACACGGTCAAAGAATGGAGGCGTGGGAGGAAAGTCTGGGCACCTCTCCAAGACCTTGTCCTTCCCCGACCCCAGACCCAAGGCCAACAGGTGCAGGTGCAGGTGCGGTTGTGGTTGCGGTTGGCAGTGCATGGCAGGGGCAGTGACGGCGCTGGCCATGGCATGGGCCTGGACTAAGGCCAGGGCACGCAGGGCACGGTCGCGACAGGAAGAGAGTAGCTCCTGCCAACCTCTGCCAGGCTGCCAGGCCAGCCTGCCTAGCGGAGCGATTGGCGATCAAGCAGGCACAGCCCGCCTAGGGATCCACCGTTCCGTTGGTGCTGGCGTTTCCCGCCTCGTTTCTCCGTCGAGCTTATTCCTGTCAGTAAAATCGCTACCTAGGTAGATACCTGGGTAAAAGTATCAGGCTGTGTTTCTAGCGATCAGTTGATTCTCAGCAGGTCCAACTCAATCACAACCACCTTTTGCAGACTCAGATCTCCTGCAGGGCAGGGCCAGGGCTGTCTGAGACCACTACGTAAACCCAACCTCCCGGGCAGCCGGACGCCAGAGGAAGCGTGCACACACTCTATCTTGGACGGCCGAGAAGCGGCAGGCTTGCATAGCAGGCTGGAATGGCGGGGCAGTCCACGTTTCACAGGCCAACCTCACCTCACGATGGACGGCCTGCCTTTTTGCATTCAAGGGGGCTTACTGAGACATTTCAATCACGCGCAGGGCGGAACATTTCCCCTCTTCCTGCCCTCCAACCAGCAGTGGCAGTGCGAGACCGAAATGTCGAAACGGCACTTCCACCGTCTTGCTTGCCTCGGCATAACGGAGACAGAGACGGAGACAGAGACGGAGACAGAGACGGAGAGGTCGGGGGAAACGGTGCTGGGCGGGCATTTCATAACGGCTCATGCAAGCCCCTGAAGAAGATCATCATCAGCCATCGGCAGCCACAGCAGGCAAACTGATCGAGTCAATCCCCTCCGGGTCCGTCCTCCCATCGCTACAGTCAGCCAAAAAACCTCGTGTCGTGTCCCTTCATTTTCTCGTCATGTCCATTCACCTTCAAAACCCGCCATGCCATCCCACATAAGCCATCACCACCGCCGCTCGTATTGCGTGATGCTCACTCAAATCCTCGGCTGCGCTGACTTTTTAACTTAAGGTAGCCGATCCCAGGGGCAGGCCCCCGACAAAGCTCTGCCCCCCACAAGCTAAACCCATGGAACTGTGGACGGCATGATGGAAGATCGTTCCAGCCCACTGGGGGAGCGGAGCAAGTCCATGGACCTTAATTTAGATCCTTGGCACCCTGCGACGACCCAGACTCTCTGCCAGGCCAGCGGCCCCAGTGCCCAGCGAGAGCCGCTTTGCCCGATCCAGACGACAGATGCGACTCCTGACGCCTGCATCAGACGTGTGTTGTAGGCGAATGCACATCGACAGAAAAAAAAAAAATTGTTGCTATCAAACAACAGCAAGGGTTCACACCCGGATGGCCGAGATTTCATCCATACAACCAACCAAGCAGCCAAGTAGACCAATGGACGGCCAAGGGATCGGCATCGGCGACTAACGAACCACGTTGAGAAAGCGTCATCGAGCGTGCACTCGCCGGGCCATGTCTTAGAAGGGACCGACTAGTTGCCCCTAGACACAGCAAAATGGAGCAGACTGGCAGGCTGGAAAATGGGGCCAAAGAAAAAATAATAATAACAGACCGAACACGGTCCCTCCTCATTCCGTCCGTCGCCTAATCATTTCTCCCAGAGGTCAAAGTGGTCAAAGTGCGACAGCGCCGCCACGGCATCTCAAAACATGAGACGGTCGCCTGCGTCAAGTCACGGCTGCGACGTCAAACACCCGCCATCCCGGCGCACTGGGAGAAAGCAAAGAGGAGGCTGCCACGCTACGCTACCCGCAGCGCACTAATACAGTACACACAGCCTCGTCGGCTGTCGTGGAACTAGCTTCCTTGCCTACTCGTGACCCTAATGCATGTAGTATATGATGGCCGTATCGTACCTCCATAATTGGGTGTCTATCCTTTGGCGACGCTGAGTTGATCACGAGGCCCTTAGCTCTCCGTGATTATTCAGAGCACCCGTGAGACTGGATGCGATCCAGACAATGGCAACGATGATGATGAGAATATCAAACCACAGAGTGCCTCGTCTACCTGCCCTCGTCGCGCTCATCTCAGCGGGCAGCCAAATGGAAGACAACAGCTCGCAGGGTCTGCCTAGGTAGCATCCCGCACCTAGCCCCGGGCCCAATACTCCGGGAAGCTACCTCGAAGGCGAGATATTTGGACGTTACAAATAACATCCAGAGCGCACAGCCCTGCGGGCCGTTCCTTCGTCCCCCGAGGTGGTATGGTATGAGAGACAGTTACATGTTTAACATCCGAGATTGAGTAGCGCCTGTCCTGTGGCTTGCAGCAAAAGCCAGCAGATATGCCTCGGCACATCGGCTCTCGTCACCAAGACGGGGCCACAGTTGGGAGCATGGTTTCAACAGCCTTGGACATTCAAGTATGTGGTATGTAACCTGAGATTTTGTGATATCTACATTCAAATGACAACATGCAGGTAACTCCAATATATGCAACCCAGCCAGTGACATGCATACTCTCTCCCAAAACCCGAGAGTCCACTAGAAGGCATCCCCCGTGGTGTTCCCCAAGTTCAGACCCCCGGGCCCTTCCTCATCACTCATGAACGTCGCATCATCCACGAGGTTGTCGTCCTCGAGCCGGCCCACGAGCTCGTGGTAGGTGGGCATGAACGGCCAGCGCAGGAACTCCTGGAGCAGCTCGATCAGCTGCGCCTGGTTGGCGGCGCGGGAGCTGGGCGCCGCGTCGCCCGTGAGCGGGCTGCCGCCCATGGCCGGGTCGTGCGGCGTCTTGCACTGGCCCTCGAGCCCCTCGGTGGCCCCCGGCCAGACGTTGTCCATGTTGCTGATCAGGCTGACGAGCATGTTGCGCGTGGTGCTGCTCAGCATCAGGTCGAAGATGTCGCCCGCGTTGCTCGTCCCGGGCCCGATGTGCCGCAGCAGCTTGTGCGGCGCCTTGGGCTGGATGTCGATCAGCGCGCACGGCTGGTTCGGGAAGAACTCGTTCGGCTGCACCTTGAGCGGCTCCCAGGGGCGCCGGTCCCACGACAGGACGGGCCCCATGTCTGCCGGCTGCCGCAGCACCTGCAGCTGGTCGCGCACCAGGTTCAGCTGCATCCGGACGTAACCGGGCAGCCTGCGCACCTCGGCGTTGTACGCCTCGTTGGCCTTCTTGGCCTCGTCCAGTAGCCTCTGCGCGCGCTCCTCCTCGCCGTTGGACTTGGCCTGCTCCGCCTGGCTGTACTGCTCTTGGATGGCGTCGCGCCGTCGTGCGAAGTCGAGGAGCCTGACTGCCAGCTTGTCGAGCCAGCTGTTGTAGTGGGTAAGCATGCTCAGCCGCTTTGCTGCCTTTGTGCCGGGGGCTATCAGGCCCTGTTCCTTCTGCGCCTTCATGTCCTCGAGCTCGCCGTAGAAGGTCTTGTCGAACTTGAAGACCTCGCCGGTGAGGTTGATGGGCTTTTTCAGGGGGGTCTTGGCCTCTTTGAACTGTCGCAGTAGTCTTGTCTGCCTGTCCTTGGGGGTGACATGCCCTCCTTCCTTCATGCGCACCAGCGCCTGTCGCAGGCTTTCCAAGTTGAACTGATGCGGCCGGACGCTGTTGTTTTTGGAACCCACCACCACGCCCTCGCCGTCAAGATCCCCGTCCTTGCCGCACACCTCGGCAATGTACTCCGTCGCCAGCTCGGCCTCGATGGCTGCTTTCTTCCTCGTCTGCACTATGCGTGGTATTATGGTTTCCTTCTCGTCATCGGGTACCCAGACCAGCATGCGCACCAGGCCGTACTTCTGGAACTGGGTCAGGGTGCGGATGGAGCTGATGAGTTGGAATAGGATCATGCGCGAAAGGGAGTCGAACAGGCCGTACTTCCTCTTGGGGTACATGGCAAGGTTCATGTGGACAAGGAGGGTGTCATTTCGCACCGGGTCTTTGTCGAGGTTCCGGCGGTCAACCTCGACTTGGTTGGGTAGGTACTCGGGGCTGAGGATGTCCTGGAGCTGCTGCCATACTATACCGGACTTGGGGATCAGTTTCACGTTGGGTTCCTTGAGGAGGGGCTTGAGGTATGGCGTGTAAAGCTCTTCGTCCGGTTCGAGCAGAAGATGCGATCGGGGTTGGACGGCATCGTGGAGGGCTTTGGCGAAGAGGCCGGCGCCGGGGTAGATGGATATCAAATCGCATCCCTTGTGGCGTTCAAGCGACGGTTTTATGTATTTGATAACGTCACCTGCAATATTCATGGTATCAGCACCGTCCTTTCTTCTCCAGGAGTTGCCACCCCGGGGCTGATGGCAGCATACTGGCAAGTTTCGGGTTGACCAGGTTAACTCTGTTCTTGTCACCGAGCGGGGCCTGGGCCTTGCCACCTCTCCTTGTTGTTCGGGCAGCGAAAAGCCCGGTCTCTTGAAGCTTGGTGGCCGTGGGATACTCGGCTTCATAATATTGACTGTTGGCTCTTTGTCTGGACGCTTTGGTCCAGTCCCAACGTCGTTGAAGCGGCGCGTTGCAAGTTACCCTGCCAATGTCGCCGGCCACGTTCAGACGGGCGCAGGGCTGGAGAACTGCATGGAGAGCTCTGCCATGGCTGCGAGCTGGTCGGAACATGAATGAGGGGCGAGACGGAGAACCAAGGTCGTGCACAGGAGGAAAAGCATGAGGGATGCGCGTGGCGTGCAGCGCCTGTCGCAAAAACAGACAAGACGAAGTTCTTGTCCCAGATTTGCCCGGGGGTTCGGGGGCTTTGACGGGCAGAACGCCAGACTTTTTCGGGTCAAAACCTCGGCCCAGCTGACCGCCTCATCCCACCGCCTTCCCGAGTTGGTGCAAAGACACCTGCCATCACCCACTTTGATGGCTCATCCATATACCATAACCAAAGCTCAGTTTTTAAAAGTTGCGGGTAGTGTGTTAGTGCTTTTTTGCCCGTAACTCCTGCTTATTCCAACCCACTCCTTAACAGCTGTTACGGGTACACGCTATCTTCCCTTACTTTCCTTAACAGCCTTTCTGCACACTTTGTTAAGAGGGGGGGTTCAGGGGGGTCTCCCCCCTGATTTTTCTTAGATATAGGAAGGGGGGGTTAAGGGGGGTCTCCCCCCTCTAATTTTCCTAAGGACAGACGTAGAGACTAACTCGACTCCTGCCCCGTAGGGGCTGCCCGCTTGCGGGCTCTAAAGGGACTGCTAGAGGAGGCTATTTAAGAGTCTTGGTGTTTTTTTTGGCGCTGTCGCCAAAGGGGTCTACTTGTCTTTAACACGACAACTCTTTGCCCCGCACCCCTCGGATTAAATTTCAGAGAAGAATTGTGTTGATTTGGGCAATTGTACTTGTAGCTTCATCAGTTGCCTATATGAGGCACAAAACAATGTTCTAATGCCCGTCTGTCAGTATAGTTTCACGCATCTGAATCATTGGCAAAGATTGCATGTGGTCACAGGAATTAAAGTGCACACATTTTTTGTTAATCGGCAACTGGTTTTAAGGCTATCTGGTGTAGTCTAAGCTACACAAGTATGTAAGGGATCCTATTGCGCCAACTTCCCTTCCCAGCAATTCACTCTTGGTCCAATCTTCTCTAGCACGCGCGAATTCCACCAACTAAAAAATCAAGGCATTTTGCCGATGGGGCCTTGCCCATCTAATCTCCTGAGCCGTCTTTCCCTCCAGAGGTCCAATTGTCCAGGCTCGCGTCACTCACCTTTCTCCCCTCACTGCTGCGGGGGCTGGGGCTGAGATTGATCCTGGGATGGAGGAGTATCAGGTGGGGACGGGTAGCTAGGCGGAGGAGGACTAGGGGGCGGGGATGGGTAAGAGCCGGACATCTTCTTGAATGTCTTGATATCGATGCTGTTGGGACTTCGTTGTGTGGGTATAAGTTTGAGTTGCAAGTTGCTTTGGTCCTCAAGTAGGATTTTGTGTTGGTGAGAATCGGAACTGAGGAAGATTGCCAACGCAAAGCTTGCCTTTTATACTCGAATTTCGTGTTGATGGTCGAGGTACAAAACCTATTCAATGCCTTACGTATTGGTAACAATGGTATTGTATATTTCCAGGCATACAGAAAGAACACTGGGCTGGGACCAAGATCCGTTGGACAAAAGGACATTGTGCATCATCTCGGGGGGCTCTGGCTCTTCCCGATCAGCATATACTCTCTTCTATGTTCGTTATACGACGCCCTGCACAGCCTCACTTATCACTTGCCAATGTGAAGCAGACAAAAGATTACCTAAGGATAGACGCCACAAAGGGTAGAAACCTTGGAAGGCGACAATTAAATGAGCTCAGTTCCCACCTGGGCATTGCCCGATCCGTTCAAAGCGGCCACACCTTTTGTTTGACCGTTTTCGTATACAATGCAAAGGCATTGTATCTCCCGAGTCAACCCGAAACCTTCAAGAAAGAGGCGATGCCTCTTGGTGTCTTGACTAAAAGGCGCAGGTTGAAGTTTGCCAGTGGCGTATCCATTTTTCGAATCGCATAGTCTGGGCAACACCCTTTCCCTATCAATTGGCGACATTTGAAGGCCTTGAGGCTAATCGCAGGACGAGACGAGTTGCGTCTCCCCGCATTGAGTCAGATGCAATTACGCAAAGTGTCTACAATAGATATTACCATAGAGAGTCATCGACAATACAATAGTTTCATGTACCAGATAATTGGATGAGCGGTAAGAGATGGCTATCCAAGTACGCCTATCCTCCATTCTGGCTGGTTCCAAGGCCTGAGCAACCTTGGAACGTTCCCGTCCACCTTGCGGACGCAACCTAAATCAAGCACATCTTTGGTATGTGGCAAATTCTGCTTCTAATCATCACATGTCTTCAGACATAATACCCCCTCTCTTATGCGCAGCCTAGGTCCATGAAGAATACCTACGCTATGACCAAGCTTAAGGCAGACAATGCAACGTTGGTCCACTGAGCCGCCTGGAGACCCCGTGATAGAGGCACACTTGCAGGCTCCTGTGAGCCGACGGACATCGCGATGGCCTGCGCAGCCGTCGCCAGCGCCAGTCCAAGTCCCCGGCCCACATTGTTCGTGGCCTGCAGCAAGGCATAGGCGAGCGACTGGTCCGACTCGGCGACGGCCCGTGCGACGTATAGTCCTATTACTGGCCATACGAAGTAAGCACTCGAACAAAGACACATGGCGGGGAAACCGCGTGCCCAGTACGAGACCGATGCGCCGTCTGACGGCACCGGCAGCGCGAATAATAGCGGCGGGATGATGCTGCAGGTAATTCCGAAGGCGAGCATGTTGAACCCGCGGATATGGGATAAGGCCGGTGTCACGAGAAAGGAGGACAAGCCTTGTGTATTGTACTCTTTCGGTCAGTCCCCAATTCCATGTTGGACGCTAAGTGTATATGTGATGGCAAAGCTTACCACCCATGATGCCGGCTGGCAGGAAGCGATACGTCGTCTCAAGCATGCTTAGCTTTTCAATATTCTGGAAGCTATGGCTGATGCTTAGCTCTACTGAAGGAAGATGATGTGTGGCATGCCAATTTGACTTACAACATGGAAGCAAATATGAGAAAGCCGTTAAAAGATGCAAAGAAGCAGGCCGTGAGAGCGAATATGGCTGAGAATCCAGTGTTCCTGAACATTGACAGCCGCACCAGTGGTTGCTGACCAGCTGTCTCCAATCTCGACTGTGACATCACAAATATGTACCCGATTATGATTGAGATGCATACCAAGCCAGGGACGTGCAAGTTGGCCCAGCCATCGACGTTACATTGCGATAAACCAACTTGAAAGAGTGCCAGGCTGGTGAATATCAGGGCTCCGCCAGTGTAATCGACGCTCTGCTGATTCTGCGTATCAAGTCCAATAGTGTGTGAGGAGGATATGCTCGGCTGGGATGAATATAGTATGTAGGCTGATAACGCGACGACCGCGGCCATGGTAGTAGAGATCCAGAAGCACCATCTCCATGACAGCAACCCTCCAATCACGCCGCCGGCTATGTTTCCAGAAACGGTGCCGAGGGCCGACAAGGCAGCCAAGGCGACAAAGGCTAGGTTGCGTTCTTTACCGGGCGGAAACGCCGTGGAAATTATGCCTAACGCGGAGGGCACAGTCGCGGCACTACTGAAGCCCTGCAAGACCTGGAACACATATAGCCAAGGCTCAGACGGCGAAAAGGGGACGAGGAATGTGGTTATAGCCAAGGTCGAAGCCCGCGTCAAGAATACACCCCAACGGCCGCGAACATCCGCCATACGGCCCCAGAGCAGCATCGAGGAGCCCGAGGCTACACTATATGCTGAAAATACCATCTGCTGACGATTTTGGGGGATCGAAAATGCTTTTCCGATCGACGGAAGCATAATCACGGTGACTTGCACCATGTATCTCTTTGTTATGTAAACTGTTAGTAGCTTTATACTGCAACCCCGTCGATAGCCCTTGGGCGGACAAGATGAACACTTGCATTAAGCCAGCCAGTACTCGCCATGGTGCTTATCAGGAGTACTCTTCTTCTAAGTGACATTTTTAATGCCGCTGGAGAAGGGGTTGCGTCTTCTGTATCTGCCAAAAGAGGGCTCGTCTCACCTGCGGGCATTTCGCCGTTCCTCTGTGCATGAGAGCGAGACATTGGCGATGAGTGACGAGAGTCTTCGTTCTCAGTTCCGTGATTTGATGGCACCGTTCCGCCTGGGCCAAATATTTGCATTCCGTCGGTTAAGTATTCGAAGAATGTCAAGATTATAATGGGAAAGATACCGAGGGCCATTGGACACACGCAATGGCGATCATCTCACCTCACACTAGTAAAGTTTACATTGCTAGTTATAGTATGCATGAAGGCATTCCATCGGCATTTGTTCTCAAACATCTCGGTATTAGCCAAGGACCAGTGTGACCCCCAGGTGCACCTCGACGGTGGTCAATACGGAGCACAAAATGAACGGATTTAAGACATGCACATGGTCACCGCCTTTTGAGGCGCATGAGTTGATCTTTTGTCACCCCTAGAACATCCCAGGGCTTCAAGGGAAAAGTTCAACATTGATACACGTATCTGACATTATTAAGACCACAAACCTCTCTTGAGAGAGACTAATCATAGCGCATCCCAATCTTACTAGGACCCACACACCTCTTCACAACCTCACATTTAGCTTGAAAAGTCAATTAAGATCAGAATTAGGGAGGAGGACATCCAGAAACCTTGTCCTCGCTTATCTCGACCAACCATTCCTCTTCTGCCCGATCCGGGGGGTTGGGGGAGATGTTACTCACGGTGTTACTACCTTGAGACCACGAAACAACCCGAAGGCTGCAGCCTCAATGCAGTGAAGGCTTCAAAGAAATACATCAGCCAATGTCTGAGCTGTCAACACATCATAGAGGTAATCACTATCTAAGCCAAGCCTTCAGACACGCACCTAGATCTCATGATCCCAATTGTGATAACAGAGCTTAAGCCGCAATTTGTTAAAGAAAAAGTAGACCAGCTTGGTGGCGCAATATTCACTCCAGTGAAAGATGTGTCTTAAGATGTAATCAAATTGACATTTGAGAGATTGTGGGTCAAGAGAACCCCAAGGTTAACTGCGAGTTGGTGCTCACGCGCTACCGCTGTCTGTGAAAAACGAAGCAGAGCCCCCCCCTGGTAAAATTCACACCTACGCACGTGCAATACAAATTTCTCTAACCTTTTTTTTAATAGTAATTTCTTAATAACTTTTTCACCTCTTAGTCTAAAATTATATAAAAAATATATTTAAAGTTCTTATGAAAGTCTCTATAAGCTTCTATTTTTAAAATATTTATTTTTTAAAGATTATATATTTATTAGTAAACTTTAAAACCTTAAAAAATAAATATTTAAAAACTATAACCTTATAGAGACTTTTATAAGGACTCTAAATATACTTTTTATATAATTATAATTTAAATATTAAAAGAGTTATTAAGAAGAAAGTACTCTAAGAAGGATGAAAGAAATTTGTGTGGCACGTGCGTAGGTGTGAATTTTACTAGGGGGGGGCTCTGCTTCGTTTTTCTCAGACAGCGGCCGGCCAACGGACAGTCTCAGGATGGTCCAGCCAATGAAGATGGAGAGCTGCCAGGCAACTGGAGATCAACCAAGGCCGTGCAATGCTGCACCACATCTGCGTCTTTGGTCAACCATAAAACCAGGAATGAGGGTTTTACTCCGTACAACCCCTTTTGCATGAACTCATCGAGCGACATGGAACACGACGAGAACGCGGTAACACCTCACCCTGAGTTGTGTCGGTCCGTCTTCGAGCTCGGCTTCAAAACGTGGGCGAACTTTTCACAGCACGGATCTGAGGAGGCCAAACAACAGATCCTGGAGGTGTTGAGGGACGTCGAGCATGCATTCCCGGGGCATCCTGCCTTTCCCGGCGGTCTCAGCCTCACGAAGTCGCCTGGTTGCTGGGAAGCTACCGGGATGTCCTTCTGGGATGCCGGAGGGGGCTCGACGTCTTCCTGCTCATCATTGTCAAGCTGTGCCCCGGGTTCGCCAGAAATCGCACCTCAAAAACATGGATTTCCTACCACCAAGTGCAGACCGACGAGCCTGAAACTCGAAAAATCCACTGAGAGAGGATTTTCCTCCTTGTGGGGACGGAGATGATCACGTCGCCATTCTAACCCTCGCCTGGTCTTATATTCTTTCCGCGAGATGGACAGAACTCATTCCAGGCGCTGAAGGCGTACACTATACCGAAATCAGCGCGAAGTCATCCAGAAAAGACTTTTCAATCACCAATGTCCCTATCATGACCACGAGCAGACAGGCTGCTAGATGGTGGGAGGCAGTCCTGGCTCCAGGTCAGGGCTGGCTGGCTACTGCGGACACTGGTGGAGGGATATTATACTATCCATGGTCTATTAGACTGTCTTCCAACACGATTCTGATGCCTTTCTACTTGGAAAAGCCTCCTGTGCCGTCTGCCGCAGTCAACTCCGCTACTGCTCTACAGTTCCTTTCAGAATACGTCACCATGCATGATGTCGCCGACCAGAGTAGAGCAGCACTATCCGCTGTCTTGTGTCTTCCATTCGCCACTCGCTCGAGCAGCAAGATCACTCTACCAGCTCCATGTATATATCTACGTTCACCTCAGCTCCAACATGACAGATTTTCACCACCTTTGTCTCTGCCAGAGGTTGATAAGCTTATGACACTAAGCTGCAATATCCGAGGCGTAGAGGCTCTGCTCCTCAGCACCTTCTTCAATCCCGCAGTACCCTGCAATCTCGTCAGTCCCTTCCTTCAGGGAACATTTGCAGCCCTGGACCCTATTTTCCAAGATACACAACTGCTATTTCACGCCCTGTTACAGCACTCACCTAAAGTCGGCTTTCTCTGGATCGGCACATTCGTCCTTGGGAAACACACAAATTTGCTGGATCATGCACGCCATGGCTTTTCTGAGATAGAATTACTCTCGGCTGTGTGGACGGGCACCATCCAGTCATTTATACAACTACCTGTGTCCGCTCCCACCCTCGGGCACATTCGGCGCGAGGACGAGTGCCGGCTTGCCTATTTTGTATCAAAGAACTATCAGCGCAACATCCCGTTCTACCCCTGGAAACCGTTTGGATCTGTTCAACACAAAGATGCCGAGCTGGGTGCACAGATCCATGCAGGTTGTCGAGGCCACGGGCTCAGGTACAAGGGATGGGCCTGGGATTGTTGGGACAACGGGAACCCCGTCAGCGTCATGCATCATCCTCCGGGATCAAACGGCGCTGGTGATCAGATAGACTCACTGCCACATGTAGACATAGAGGTCCCGTATGATAAGTTGGATCTGGAGGATGATTCTGCTTCATGCACGGCTACGCTAAACATATTTATGTGGCTCCGTAGGGGAGGGTTTGCAGCTTCTGAGCAACATATACGGCGGCATGAGTGGCTTTGCGAGACTTTTGATGATGAGGAAGAGGAGGCATATGAATCCTGGCCCGAGGATGAGGAGGATAGTGTCGGAGCCCCAAAGAAGCGACCCAAGTCCGCCGCCCTGAGACCAAAATTGGGAGGATGGCTTGCCTCCACACAGGCCAGGAGGGAAGACTCAGTGTGAATTAGGGAGATCTTAAGCGAAGTGTGGTAGGCACGAATGGGTGTAAGCAATGGGATAGGCAGCTGGCGCACAGCTGATGACCAGTTGCGAATTCTTTATATAATCACTCAGGCCTCTCGATTACAGTCTGAGCGACGTGGTCGAGTCGAGCTGGGGGAGTCTGGAGAGGGTGTCGGAACTCCTGTAATTTGGGTTTAAGAATTCGATCACGAGCGGAGCAATGGCAGGAATGCACACGGGCTGTGTCAGCTGTCCCCGACAGCTACGCTGGGGGGTGGAGGAGACGCGGGAGCCTGTTGCGGCTGGCGACACTGAGCGTATGAGGATCGCCTTTTAAAGTTTGTAGATGCTCTCACACTGGCGATTAAGCTTGCGCTCAGGTAGGCTGTTACATACCCCGCTTATCTCATCACATGCAAGTTTCAAATGAAGTTTGGGCTTGCCCAACTAGAAAATAAGAGAACACTCGGACAGGCTGGATCATCATTCTACTCTTCAACAAAATCCCAGGTACACCCTCAACTCTCACAGCTCTATCGTTCAGTTCAACAATCTACTACATGTTCGACGTGTTCAGACAAAACACTCAACATGGAACCGTCATGTCTACCTCTCGAGATTTTCAATCAAATCATCGGCTATAATATCTACCGGGAGACACATTTCAGAACGCTTTATAGCTATTCCTTGGTCTCTCATAGGTGGTATGGCATTATCAGCAGTCACATCTACTCAAGATGGCTATATGACAGCGAAATCCATTCTATCTTATCTCTTTGGAAGTTCCTTCGCTCTATCCTCTGCAATAAAAAGATTGCATGCCAAATTCAGGAGGTCAATATCCGGGACTGGACATTTGGGCTTGTTCACACACACGGTCGTCTCGTCCTCTCCGAAGGTGACCTTGACCTGGTTCGCGAAGCAGTCCACACGGCAGGGCTTGAGCAAATAGAAAACAGCATCATGGAAGGCGTTCGCAAAGCAGACCCTAGATCATTGATGGCCCTTCTGTTAGCAAGCCTGCCGAATATGACTACCCTATACGCTCAGCTCCCCAAAACAGATATATTCCTCGCCGAAGTACTTCGCAAAGCAGCTGCAACCCAACATGACAAATCTAACAGCTATCCGCTACGCAGCCTTCGCCAGGCCCATTTCACAAGTGCTTGGAATTACCGAGAAGAAGATAATGATGATGAGTTTGGTGATAATGTTGATGAGTATGTTGAGCGGAGTCCATACCACCTGAAGCTCGATTATCTTTGGCCTATCTTTCACCTACCTACTGTCCAAAGGCTATCACTCTTCGACTTCGACGTACTGGGAGCCGCAGACTTGTTCAGCAACAGTCCGAACACTTCAAATATCACCGACCTCACTCTCGTTCACCGCAAATCCTGCGAGCTTAAATCTCCGGATCTTCTCGCACTCCTATCTTTGCCAAGGGCACTCACCAGCTTATCGATCTACCTCGAGGACTCTCGAGATTGGGAACTCTCCTTTAAAGGTTACAAGCAGCTGTCCAACCTCGACTTATGGAATGGGATCTGCCGACATAAAGACACTCTCGAGCATTTAGACATCTATCGGGACTGCGTTCTTGTTCGGCCCCCATTGCATAGTGCTGGAAACTCACATTTTGGTCTCATGCAGGGTTTCAAATCTTTGAAACATCTACATGTCCAGCCAGAAGCCCTTCTTGGTGGGTGTTGTGCAGATGATCTGGCGCCCTTCTCCTTGGTGGACACTCTGCCTGTCCAACTTGAGTCGCTCACTTTGTACGGTAATGAGGGCCTGGTACTGATGAGGACCTTGAGCCAGCAATTACAGGATGTGATTACAGGCTCGAGATTTCAGAGGTTGGATTGCATCGCTTTAGAAGACACCACGGAGGTCTGCAAAAGCTATATGTTCTTCCCGAGGCAACCACATTGGGAAGTATACCAAGCATGCAGGAAAAACAGCAGGCAGTACCAGCACATGGACCCATCGTTTTGCCCCAAAGGTGGGGCAGGGCGTCGTTATTATCGATATGTGGAACAAAAGCGAGAGCGGATGAAAAAGAAACTAAATCGCGTTCGGTTCGCGCTGACGGAGTACTTGGAAAGGATGGAAAACGGGATATCCGAGGCAGACAGGCATCATCTCTCATCGGACGATCTCGATACCTACGAGCCGCCATGGCAAGAGCTGACATCTGAGAGCCTATACGGAGAGGTGGATGCAGATGGATTCTTTGAATTCTCCCATATAGACCAAGATAACTTCTTGGGCGAAGATGATGAGGATAGGGATGATTTGGCAGAACAGCTTGATCAGTTTCACAGGTCTCAGGAAAATGAGGATTCACTGGAAACGTACTTGGAAATGGAGGAGGAGTTTGATATGGACAACGCTTCGGAAACCTCTGACGGGGTGTGGTAGCGGCGATGCTTGCCTCCACACAAGCCAGGAGTGAAGACTCAGTATGAATCAGCGAGATCCCAAGCGAAGGCAGCAGTGACTCAACACTGAACCCTTGTCTGTCTCGCCTGCAGGCTGCATCAAGTGGCATATTGATTGATCAGGCGAATTGTTGCTTTCACGAAACTATAATTGGAAGTTTGGGACTTGGTGACCAGTTCTGAATACTGCCTGAATTGAAGGACCACGTCTGTCTTATCTGAATATCTTGGAGGCCTGTGATGGTTCAAAATAAAAAGACTGAGGCGCCACTCACTAGTACTTTTGTAGCGTCATTAGCGTGATAGGGCCGTATGATGCCTATGGCGGAAGGATTGTAAGCCTGTCTTTTGCAATGTTAATCTCGTATCACCCGTTCCACATAATGGATAGTTGACGCGTCTTAGGATTTGAGGCTTAGACTCGCGAGGATTGAATCCCCTGCCGCTTTCGTGTTCCTGCATCATAGCACACTATGCTCTGCATATTTAGATGAGTTACACCTCAGGCTGCCCACCACATCAGCTGTATTTGCTGCCGTAACCTGTTATCCGGGTCCTAATTTGTTATTGTCATTCGTTAGATTGCTTTCAACGGCTACGCCAAACATGACGCTCATTCGATATACCACTCAGGCACTGGGAGTCGCGTTGACGATCTCCGGTGCACACTGCTCCGTCTTGCCTCGTGCTTTCGAGGTCGGACAACAGGTCGATACGACTAGTGGAATCATCCAGGGTCACGCAGCAGCCAATCGTTCAGAGGTATCTGAATACCTCGGCATCCCATTTGCACAACCACCGATTGGGGATTTGCGGTTCGCCACCCCGGAGCCGTACCGGTCCAGCCTACCGATCGATGCCAGCTCGTACGGGCTGATGTGCATGAGAAATGCCGGGAGTCCCGATTACAGCGTGCTCACAGCCGCGGGGTTCAATCTGACCCCTATAGCGGAAGACTACCTGAACACCATCACAGGCCAAGGTAACGCTATAGGAGAAGATTGTCTGACACTCAATGTGTGGACGAAGCCCCAAGTCGGAGAGAAGGCAAAGGCGGTCTTGTTCTTCATCCACGGCGGCGGTACGTGTATCCAGACGCCCTTCTATTCCTTGTGAGACATGAGAGCTGCCTTGCTGACCAAATGCAGGCTTCCAGGGAGGCTCCTCTCACAACCCATTCTTGACGGGCCAGTACTTTGCAGATGATGAGGACGTCGTTGTCATCTCCACCAAGTGAGCCAGTCCGTTCCCGAAACATGTCTCATGTCGTTTCGTTGCTAACACATGTTCCACTTTGTTCCAGCTACCGAACCAACGTCTTTGGCTTCCCCGGCCTACAACCCTCAGTGGCCAACGTCGAGCCCAATGCCGGCCTTCTGGACCAGCGTCTCGCGATCGAATGGGCCAGAGACAACGTGGCGGCGTTCGGAGGCGATGTACTTGCCACCCCTGCCTCTCAATATTATTCTGAACCCATGCTAACCAGAGACTCCTAGCCTGAACGTATCACACTCTTTGGCCAGTCCGCCGGCTCAACGTCCATCTCGACATATGGCTACGTCTATGCCGAGGACCCCATCGCCCACGGCCTGATCACCCAGTCCGGGACGGCCGACAGCTTCGGCGCCCCAGCCACAGACTCGACGGCCTCGTTCGCGGCCGTGGCCACCCTCCTAGGCTGCAATACCACCTCCACAACCGCAGAAGGCGTGGCGGCAGCAGTCTCCTGCATCCGCGCCCAGACTGCCGAGGCCGTGTCCGCCGCCGCGGCCCAGGTCCCCTCCACGACCTCTGTCCTGGGTACCTTTGCCCCGACCGCAGACAACAAGACCGCCTTCGCCGAGTATGACTCCCTCACCGAGGCCGGCGCCTTCGCGCAGATCCCCCGCCTGCACGGCAGCAATGCGCAAGACGGCAACTCGTTCGCCATCGACTTCGCCCTGCTGGGGCTCGTCCTGCCCCCCGCGTACTGGGCCTGGCACACCCTCGCCTTCTTCGGATGCCCCACGGCCGAGAGCGCCGAGTCCCTCGCGGCGGCTGCGCCGGATGTCCCTGCGTGGCGGTACGTCTATGCCGCTGATTACCCCAACATGCGTCTCACCGTGGACCCCTCGCTGGGCGCGTACCACGGCGCGGAGCTGAACCCGCTCTTCGGCACTTCCGAGGCGCTTGGTGGGAAGGACACGCCTGCCGAGGCTGCCATGGGCAAGTATATGCGGGCGGCGTGGGCTGCGTTTGCGAAGGACCCGGTCAATGGGCTGGCTGGGGATAGGTTTGAGTGGCCCGCGCTGCCTGTTGAGGAGCAAGATGGTTCGTGTGAGGAAGACGCTCAGCTTGTTGTGCTGGGGCTCGGTAATGCTACCGAGGCGGTCTTCCAGCCCAGCTCTGCGTGGGACTCGAACTGTACTGCGGTCACGGGCGTGCTGGAGAGCCTTGGTGGTGTCGGGGGCTTGCTCATGCTTGCGCCTTTTGTGGGACAGGTCCTTGCGGGTATTGATGACGGTGACGTTATTGCTGTCGGGGAGGCGTTGCTGGCTGCTGCCCAGGCGGCTGCTGGGACTGCTTCGAGCTGAGAGGGAGGTGTGCAGAGAGGTTCACCTCCATGCTAATTCCTATGCCCGTTATTCTCAGGAAGGTTAGCAGATTACATATACAGACCACACTTGACTCGTACGGACTCACAGTCAGGCGCCGAATGATGCGACAATGTCGGTCATGATCATGTGGACAAGGGCTATGGTTCATATCTGGTTTCATTTCGCTTCGTGATTTTCAGACATTACTATACGAACCCCGTGCTCCTTCTCCGCCCCTTCTCGCCCTCTTCGAACACTATCTGCCTCAGCCGAAAGGCAGGCGGCGGACTGGTAAGCCCAGTACTCGACAGAGTCTTACTCCTCGAGCCTTTATTGAACCACTTGATGCCGTCCTCCTCGCTCGAGCTTGACCCCTTCCTCGAGCTCGGGAACATGGCCGTGCCGCCCTCGACCACCGACTCCCCTCGCCGTACCGACATGTATATAAAATCGTGAAGGAAGCTCGTCTCCAGCTTCCGCGGCTTCCTGTCGTCGGTCCAGTACCTCTCCTCACTGAGGTCCTTGGACAGGTGTTTCCTGAAGTATCGGTCCTGGCCGACCCACCATGCACGCCAGCACACCAGGATACCGATGGTCAGGGGTACGGTGATGGACCAGTATATCCAGAAGCGCCAGCTGACTACTGAGTCGCCGCCGTCTGCTCCGTCGTCGGCCCCGGGTTGCCAGTCGAATATTGACATGCCAAAGAGGGATGACATGAACTCGCCGGGCAGGAAAATTGCAGTAATGACTGCCAGCGCCTTCATGGAAGATGAATCTCGCGAGGATGCAACAGCCATACGTGCGTTGAGATTGTTGTCTTCTTGGGCCATTTTACTGTAAATCTGGGACAAAGTAAGCATGAATCCACAAAATGAACCCCTCAATACAACAGAGCCAACTCACAATGTCCACCAGCGCCTTGCATCTCATCTCCAGAATCGTCCGGTCTGTCTTGAGCGACAGGCAAAGCTGCAGCAAGCCATCCAGATACTGCTTGATCTCGTGCCAGTGGCCCGTAAGCGGGTCCTCCTGGATCCTCGCCTTGAGCAGGCCAGTACCCACCCTGCCACGTGCAGAAAGCGGTATGGGAAACGACGACGCGGTACTCGAGGCCGGGGGCCCATCTGAGTCCTGGCGTACGTCGTCGAGGGCATCCCCGGCCTCGATGAGGATCTTGATGGCGCGGTCCATCCAGTGTAGTGTGTCGAGCAGCCGGATGCTGCGCTTTAGGACGTCGTGCGCGTTCTTCATCAGCTCGGTGCTCTTCTTGTACACCTGCTGCTGCTGGCCGGACCCCGTCTGGCTGCTGCTCCCTGTGCCGCTGTTGTGGCTGTAACCTGGGGGCATACCCTGCCTGTTCGTCGGCGCCCCTGCTGAGGAGCTCGTCCGTCGCCGGCGCGCCGTCTCGTCGAAGGCGTCGAAGCCAGCCATGTTGCTGACGTCCCTCTCTACTGCGACGACCTCGCTGTGGTTGTCCGCCACGGCCTGCTCCGTCCACGCGAACTGCACCTGCAGGAGCATTACCGGGATGACCAGAGGATGGGCCCAGTGCGACTTGCAGCTCTGCATCCGCTGGTCGTACTGGTCCAGGTCCTCGATGGTGTGCTGGTTGGGGTCGAACGACTGTCTCACGAGCACGCTTGTCGTCCGGTCGGCAATGCTGTGCGTCATGGACAGGAAGTCATACGGGGCCGTTGGATCCGACGGGAAGGACATGATGATGCTCAGCTTCTCGTGGTGGCGGTCCCAGAACATGGACTCGACGGTCGTGCGCCTCACGTACTGCAGGGTGGCCGGATGCAGGTCCATGAGGCTGAAGTCTGCTCTGGTGAGGTGCAGTCCGTCCAGGTTCATGTCCTCACTGGACCTGTGGTTCTTCCGGCGGTGGCAGATGACCTGCCTTACTCTCCCCTGCAGCAGGTGTGGCGAGCCCTTCCACTTGGGGCCCCAGTTTCCCTGGATGTCGACGGACTGGTCCTCCCTCATGGCCTGGTGGAACAATTCGTCGCCCTTGCCATCCTCGCTGATGATGCATTGGCCGACATGCTTGAGAAAAGGCCGGTCATTGTCCGTCTCGGACGACTGGATGGTGCTGGCATAGTCGCTGTCCTTTGCGAAGACCGCATACTCCTGGTACCTCAGGTGCGAGCTGCCATCGGGTAGCAGAATATCGCTCTGGAGTCTGTCTGTGTCATAGATGAAGAGGTCAGAGCGGTGAGGGTCCTTCTCCCCAAACATCATTCTGCCCTCTGTTGGCTGCCACGAACGGCAATTCGGCAACAACAGGCACGCGGCTCGACCCTCCTCCCAGCACTGCCACCTCCGCAAAATAAAAATAAAAACAGTCACACAATAGCCTGGCCCGGGGTGTCGGTGAGATTGCAACGTCGATCACTCCATGTATGGGTCTGCCGAGTCTTTTTTAACCTCTTGGGTCTAATTTAAATCTAATCAACGAGTTGCAACCAATCTATTGGGGGAGAAGGAAAAGCGTGACAAGATTGCCGAGATTTCTGGTGTTGGCCCGTCGGCGTCGTGAGCAGAAGAAAGCCAGGTAACCGCAGTATCGAGGAGCCGGCAACGCTGAGAAAACTTTCTGTGGCAGTCGATCGCCTACCACAGCGTGTCTAAGACCCCTGACTCGCCTCTCGCTTGGCGCAGGGTGTCCTGCAGCACGATGCTGAGCTTGTTCAGCTTTGCCCAACAGTCACCGCTTGTCAGCTCCACCGGGCACGATGAGGTGCAATTTGTGGGCAGGGTGGCCCTCCTCTGCTGCCGTGTTGATTGGCGACCGGCTTGCCAGCACCGAGGTCTCGGCCCTAGGACCCATGGGGTTCTAGTTTCTGTGGTGATAAAACGGCGATAAGTGGTGGTATCGATACTGTATAGGCGGGGCTGTCTTGCACGGGGAACAGGATCAGACCGATCCGCCGGCCACGAGAGAAGATGCACCAACGGGAGGGCAGGCTCGTGCCTTGAGGCTTGTTTGGTCACAATGCCGGGCCAGCTTGGAGGGGTTTTCGGTGAGGAGAAAGCACCGAGGTGTCATTTCTGCGCCGCATGACTGCAGGCTAATTTGCCTGACCTGCCCGAGAGGATGGTCTACCGCCTACTAGCGCTCGCGTGATACGGCTCTAGGAATATTCGGGCGGCTGGTCTGCTTGCTGGGTCTGGCTGATCCTCGGCACAAGCTGAGGCTCTGCAGCCGCGAGCTTGCTTTTGCAAAACGGCGGAATCTCAAGCGACTGGCCTCTGACTGCCGGCTTGCATAATTGAGACAGATTCGTGAGCCGCAGTGGTCGAGATACCACCTCACGGATCGACACGTTGATCACCCTATAGGGTTGCCGAGCTGCACGACCGAAGCTTAGGTGCTTGAACCGGGTGTCTTCCAGCTGGCAGCTTGGTCGTAGTCCTGCAGACGGTTATGAAATGCGGTCAACTCACGAGAACAAAACAGCCGAGGGGTTTGTCTAATACTACAGTGGTATTAACTGAATCTCGCTATGCTATATCTACACCGTCCAGAGCAAAAGTGTGTGGCAATATATACACCGAAGTCATGACATCAATAAACCCTATCCCGATGCATTCACAAAAGAAAGGACCCGCCTGAGCCGCCCGCAAAAAGAAAAGGGAGGGAGGGGGGGGGTGGAGCGTGCAGCTTGCTTTACTCCTCATCGTCCTCCAACTCGATCTCCTTGCCGCTGCCCTCGTACAGCATCAGACTCGAGATCCAGCCGCCAACAGCGACGGCGCCAACGGCCCACCAGCTGAAGGCGACCATGCCCCAGTCAAGCCCGACACCGTACCAGTAGCCGCCAACGATAGGTCCAACGGTGCGGAAGCCAGCCGAGACGGACTGGCCAATGCCGTGGATGGTGCCCAGCACGGATGGGTGAGGGCTGCAGTTGTTGAGCAGGATGATGCTGGCGGGCAGGGTCATGGTGCGGGCCGACGTGTGCAGGAACAGGATGAGCACGATGCCGAACCACAGCACGGTGGACGTCGTGGTGGTGCCGTCCTCGTTGGTCGACTGCGGCATCACGGCCAGGAAGGGCGCCAACAGGTAAGCCACGGGGAAGATGATGAGGAAGTAGCGGAACGAGCGCAGAGTGCCCAGGCGGGCGTGGACGGGAGGGTACATGACCACCTGCAGCAGCATGCCCAGGACGCCGAGGATCGAGGTCGCGTTGCCGACGGTCGAGGCCGGCATGCCCAGCCCACCTGCGAACCAGAGCAGGTTGCGCTTGCCGACGGTGCCGCGAGACTCGAGCTCTGCTGCGGTGGGGATATTGGCGTCGACGTGGGCGGGGGCGAAGCCGGGCCGGGGAGAGGACAGGAACAGCGACCAGATGTTGGTGAAGGCGCCCAGGTGGAAGTCGTAGAAGGCCTGCGAGAGCAGCGTGCAGATGACGTTCTTGGTCCACAGGCGGCTGAAGGGCAGCACCTTGCGCTTCTTGGGCTCCGTGATGGTGGGCTGCGGGTTCTCGGACTTCTCCTCGAAGTGCAGCTCAGAGTAGCCGGTGCGCGAGTGGTAGACATAGTCGAGGGGCCGGCGCAGGACGAAAGCCTTTGCGCGTGCGGCGGCGTACAGGCCCGCGTCGAACGAGCCCTTCTTGCCCTTGGACGTCTCCTCGAGGCCGAAGAAGACGAAGAGGAAGGTGACGAACAAGAAGACGGCGTTCATGATCGACGGCAGGGCGAAGGGGTACTTCTCGATCATGGGCGAGTAGAGCGGAGCTTCGGGGCCGAACCAACCCGGGAGAGTCATGGCTGGGTCGGCCAGCCAGCCGCCGATGATGGGGCCGAGGATTCCGGCGACGTTGAAGCTCATGGGCAGGATGAGGAACGCACGAGACTGGTACTTCCTCTCGACGGTAATCTCGGAGATCATGGTGCGGATGATGCCAACCAGACCGTTTATCGAGCCCGAGAAGATGCGCCATGCCATGGCGGCAGCAAAGCTCTGCGAGAATCCATATCCGAAGCAGCCGATGGCGGTTCCCAGGGTCCCGATCAGGAGCACCATCTTGCGACCTCCCCACCACTTCGTCGAGTCGGCTGCCTTGCCCCAAGCGATGGCAGTCAGGACCTGGGCGCCGGTGAAGCAGCCCGTCAGGAGACCAGCTTGCGCTGATATTTGAGCATCGGAGAGGATTGCCTCTGCAGGAGGGTCAGCACAGAGCACCACCTTGGGGGTCCCGGGTGTTAGACATACCTGAGCCGCCGGTCTCCTTCGTCCGCTGCTCGGCCATGTGCTTCAGCTGGTAAAAGACATACGCCTGCAGACTAGCCACCTGCAGGAAGTCGACGAACCGGCACATGAAGAGGATGGCCAGCTGGCCCTTGTGGGGCAGAGACATCCATGTGACGTGCTCTGGCGCAGGCTTCTTGCACTCCTTCTCGACATCTCGCGACAGGAACGGGGCATTCTCCTTGCCCATGTCATCCTCCGAGTCGAAGTATCTCTCACGCGGACTACTTGTTGGGTCGAATACTGTGACGGACGAAGAAGATGACGCAATACCAGGTGAGACAGCTCCTCTCCGCTGTTCTTGGTTCAGAAATGTGTCGAAGTCCGCTTCACTCCCGAACTCGCCCTTCTCGTTCACAGAAGACTCGTGCATGATGTCAAACTGGCCCGGTGGTGCTAGCTCGCTCTGTTGTGAGTGAGCTGGGGTTGTTTGTTGTGCCATGTTAGTCAGTGTGGGAGCCTGCTCCTCCTGCTCTGGCTTATTATGGTGTTGATTGATATAGTGTGAGGGACTGATCCTCTCAATTCCGAGGAGTCCACTCTTATTTCTCGAATTGGTTCAGACGTCGTCCACTGGCAGTGCAAGTCTTTAGCAAGGGTGCCGAGTGATATGAGTATCAGACACTGGTGAGTAGCAAAGGAAAAAAGGAAACTGATTTGGAAAACGTAGAACAGTGAGTGAGTGAGTGTCGTAGAATGGTATGGAGTTGTAGAAGGAATGGCAGGCCGGGGATATCGGCGGCAGAGATGATGATATGAAGAGGCAACTCGTGGAAGTCACAAAAGCAGGATGGCTGGAAATAGAAATGGAAGGTTGGAAGACAAACGCGCAGGCGGAGTAACAAGTCAACGTGGGCAGCGGCAAAAGTGTGCGTGTACTTACTCAACAAGCCACAGTCTGCGTGGAATAAAATGGGCCACCGGGGTGTTGGCTGCGACAGGCAATCAATCTCAGTCGATCCCTGGCGAGACAGCCGGGTGATAATCAGGGTCACCAGATGAGAACAATCAGAAAACAATGGGAACTGGTGCAGTGAAGGCAGCCCAGGATCTGGAGGAGGGGAGACTGGGAGGGAGGGCACTGTATCTGAGCGTTATACCCCCTGACCCGGGTTGTCACCCTGGATCACCGATGATCGACAACCGGGCCTTCCAAGCGTGGGTGGCAGCCCTTCTGTTCGGTCGTCGGTCCCACTGCCTCAAAGGGCTCCACCGGAGAAAAATGACTGCAATTCCCCACGAGACCCGGCGGCTGTCATCCACTCGCATGGCCGAGAATGGCAGTGGAGGAAACAGGACCGCGTACTCCAGGTTCTGAGTGGGCATCCCAAGACGACGATGATATCAGCCTGCCAGCCCGCCAGCCCGCCCTGCCCTGGCCTGCTGCAGAAGAGCAGGAAGCCTGTCAAAAACCGTTGTTGTGTCGCCAGGAGGCCGTCCATCAGACGCTGACTGTATGGGCATTGAGTGTCCGATTGATGTTGGACTTGTCATCAGCCGCGCACCCATATGACAATAGTATTCGTTCGTCCCGTTTATTACTGTGTGGCCTCGGCCGGTGCTACTCACGGGCCAGATCAACCAAGATCCGGCCTAGAGGAGAAGGGGCATTACGCGTTGCGTGGGTTGAACTCAAGGACCCTCTTTTCCCGCCCCATTTCCTTTTTAGTCCTCTATGCGCCAGGGAAAGGGAAGCAACAAGAAAGAAAGAAAAAAACACTCGAGCCCACGCACAATGACGAAGCCTAGCCTCGGTACCAGCCATCGTGTAGATGCCACACCGCGAATCGAACTTGATATCGGGCAGACCATTAACGCGGAGCGCCACATCCCGCTGAGCTGGCGAAGCCATCCCATCCGGTCTTTTTCGGGCTCCCGAGTCGTGATGCCTTCCGACCCCCTACCTCACGTACAGTGAAATTACCATAGTAGAAACAGGAAACACTGCTGACCCAAGACCTTGGTATTGGATGTCAGGATGCTGCTGCATCACACAGAATCGTGCCGACCTGTCCGGTGCCAAGGCGGCAGCCAAGGCGGCACGATAGCTGTAGAGTTTCCAGTATAGAGGCGTGCAATTCAGGCAGTCCAGCAATGGCAAAGAACTGCAAGACGACTTATTCATGTCCACGACATGCCCGAAATGTGCAGGACCGGGCATCTGGATTGAGCGACCTCAAGCCCGTGCGGCAGACTGGCTCGACTGGCAGTCCCTCCACGCATTCTCCCCTTTTATTCCCATAAATGGGGGCCCCTGATTCGCGCTTACCGACCTTCCGATCAGTATTGGGGCCATGATCTGCCCAGTCCTGCCAGTTCTGCCAGTGCCAGTGCCCATCAGGGCCATCGTTAGGGGGGGCGGCGGCAGCCCGGGAGTCGGTCTTGACCCACTGGATCGGTATCAGGGCTGTCGGGTCGGCTGCGGCTACACACTTGCCGTCTCAACCTGTGGCGTTCAACGTGCATCCTGGCGTGCCTGGGCTCTGCAGCGTGGCAGCGTGGGACGCAGACGATCAGCAGTCATCAGGAGGTCGTCGATCTGTGCATCTCTTGATGGGGGCTGCTCATTTGGGGGCGATACCGGAAGTCGGGACGTCTACCTTTTCGAAACATTCTCTCCAGCCAATCCATCTGCTCATGTCACAGCCTGGCCTGTTCTCGATAGCGGGATTGAGGTCCCGCAATGTGCTGGAGGCCCATGAAAGGTCAAGCTTTCCATCAAGGGAGCTTGAGGGGTTGTAGTAAAAGTCAATGCAGACTCCGTCATCCATTGCAGTTGGCTGCCCCGTGGGATGAACGGGGTGCTCGCGCCTTGGCGATATCTCTTCTCTGTGCTGCCATTGGGAAGCGATGAAACCTAGCAGCCCTATAATAGCAAGGTACTCTCCCCAGTGAGAAGGGGGGGTGCAAGCACCTGTGCAAACCACTGGCCACACACTATCAGACCACGCGTATAAGGTTGCACCGTTGGACTGCAGTAGAGTACCTGACTACGGGTACCTTGCACGTGTGAGCCGCCGATAACGACCGTTGCACCAATCCTCACCAATCCTCCTCCTCCTCCTCCTCCCCCTCCAGCAGCTGGGGATCGACCGCCAAGAAATAAGGTAGTCAAGCGAAATGACAGGCTAAATACCCGCCATGTAGCAGTAAACTTCCGCAGCTTCCTCCTTGAGTCTTGCAAGCGAGCCGGGTCCCGGAAATGCTCGGCCGCCGGAGACGCTTCCTTGAAGAGCAACAAGTGAGTGACTGACCGCCATCGTATTTACGAGTAAGGGCCGTTGAACGCGTGGACGACAGCAGATGGTGGCTGTCTTGCGTCTGATGCCCATGACGACTCGTAGCCACAATTTCTTTCTTTTTATGGCATTTGTGTCGCAGGCAAAAATTGCCCATGCTCAAGTAGATGTGGTAGGCCTCCAGCGGGTCTTGGCTGTGTCCCGAGGGGGCGGGATTGGCCTGTCATGGCCGGGCTTCAGGGACGAGATGGGCTTGGACGCGACACCCGACGCTGGCCTTGGGACGAAGTCGGCTCAACGACAGGTTCAGCCTCAATACCTCCTCTCAAGCAGCAAGCAGCACTCACGCAGGGGCTTACGTAGACCCCTGGCCCTGATGTGGACCGGGCACCTGCTTCCAAGGTCCGGGGTATCAGGCGTCTGCCGATCAAAAGTCGTCCATTCCGGGTGGGTTCCTTCATGACTGGATGACGTTGTCGATGCCATTTTCGATCTGACCCAACCGATGGGGTCTCTGGAAAAAAATGCCCAAGTTTCAACTATTGGCCGAGAGTGGGAATTTGTTTCAACCTCCCGCTCACTTCTCTCGAAACATGTGAACTGCCGACCCAATTTCGAGGTCAATGGCAGGTCGGTGGGCTACCTTCTTATTCGAGGGCGGCTGCTGGTCATGATCGTCCTCATCACACATCGGGGCATCCTTCCACTCAATCACATACAGTGGACGACAGGCCGTCTCATATATCAAAAGTCTTGGCAGCCCGGAAGCCGGTTTATGGACAAATTCGATTTCCACCACCGGCCACTCTCATCAGCCCACCCCCCGACTTCCGAGATTCCAGACTAGGAAGCACTTGAGTGTTCCCCACAGCACTGGGACCCACTTTCAAGCGACAATTCTCAGCGCTGCATCTGTGTGGCTTCTGGAACCCTTCTGCAATCAATGTGAGAGAACGCAGACGGGGGCTACTGAAGCTAGTCCGGTCGTCAGCCTTTCCCATTCGACATGTGTGGTCCACGAACGTTATTGCGAGGCAACATGCACACACGCACACGCACACCAGACTAGGTTTCATGGCGATCTCGCATAGCATCCCATCTCAGGGGGAGGCGACGAGATTGTTGACTGCTGAATTCGGGCGAATCGAGGACCGGACCGTCGAGCTCAGACGGTTCCACGAAGGGTAAGGCCCGTTTAGGTCACATGGATCAACAATCGCAGTCTGTGTCCAGCCACTCGAGATATCAGAAGATGACGCTATTGGTCTAAATATTCCAACACCCATGGAACAACGTCTTGTGGCATGACTTGGGAACCGTCGTGTTGACGTATCTTTGCTACGCCAACGAAGCGATTAGAGGTTTGCATCGTCTACACGAAATCTTTGCCTAGGAGCGAAGGATGCACGCGACATGCGTGCAGGAAATGGAATACTAGGCTGGAAATTGCTGGCGTACTTGTCGTCGTCCTCGTCCGCGATATTCAGCCTACTTCATCACACAGCCCTGTGGCGGCCCGTGGAAGCTGGAACCTTGACACCCTGACAGGACGGATTGAGGGAGCACAATGTGTAAGCATGCAGCCACTGCCGCAAAGCCCACACCCTTCCAGGACGAGGCCAGGCTTTGATATTCAGGGATAGACCGGGATTGCAGAGGGTACATGCTGCCCGGTCTGTTGACTCTCGAGCCGCAAGGAAACAAAATGGATATGGGACCCACTTGGCCGATCTCCATTCTCTCCTGACCCCCTTGTTCATGTCCGCCGGGTGGGCCTCTACTTCTTAACTCTCCTGCTCCTCCTTCTCCAGCCCCATCGAGGAGGTGGCTCACTAGCTTATATCTTCTCGCTATCTCTTGGTCATCGATCATCAAAGGCAGACTCACATCTCCAAGCGCCTTCTATCAAACTACACTCTGGTCCAAATCCTTCGACCAGATACACATTCGTTGTTCACACTCTTCGATTCATCGTCCTTCCTTCTCGACCTGTTGAGAGTCTTGTCATCACATCGAACCCATTCCAATATACCCAATACAGCCACTACCATCACCACAATGTATTCCGAAGTTCCACAACAAGAGAAGACGGGGCAGCAGGTGTCAAAGCTGCCCTGCTATGCCGACACATACTCCCGCAAGCCCATCACGGATATCTTCACAAAGGACACCGACATGGACAAGCGGGGACGTAAGAGGACGGTACCGATGAAGGTTCTTCTGCTGGCAGTCGGACGGACAGGCACAGCTTGTAAGTCAACTCAACTCAACAATCCGGGCTAGCGGGCCCCATCGTGAAAAGAAATGTGGATACTAACACGGCTCCCACAGCTATGCGCGCGGCAATGCAACATCTCGGCTACGTCGAGACTTACCACATGATGTGCGCCTCCATCGAGAACCCGCCAGACGCCCTTCTGTGGCACGACGCCCTCGTGGCCAAGTACTTCCCCGAGAGGTCGCCTCTGCCTGAGGGCACCATCCGCACGCGCGAGTTCTGGGACCAGCTGCTGGGCAGCTGCCAGGCCGTGTGCGACTGGCCCGCCTGCGCCTTCGCCGAGGAGCTGATGGAGGTGTACCCTGAGGCCAAGGTGGTCCTGACGGGCCGTGATGTGGACTCGTGGCACAAGTCGACGCTGCCCACCGTCTACTGGCGGGCGACGGACCCGGAGCTGCGCATGCTGTCCAACACCTACCTGCCCTTCGGCCTGTCCGGGTCCTGGGCCGCCCAGATGTACTACCCCATGCTCAAGATGTTCTTTGACACCTTCTTCGAGGGCGACTTTGTGCACAAGGGCAAGGAAGTCTACCGCCGCCACTACGAGAAGTGCGTGCGCCTCGCCACCGACGAGGGCCGCAACCCGGGTCGCCTGCTCGAGTTTCGCGTCCAGGAGGGCTGGGAGCCCCTGTGCAACTTCCTCGGCGAACGCGTCCCCAAGGCCCAGAAGTTCCCCAACGTCAACGACAGCTCCGACTTTGTCAACCGCTCCCGCAGGAGGAACCGCAACCAGATGATGAACGTCGCTGTCCGCCTGCTCATGTGGTGGGTCATCATCGGCTTCGTGTGCTACGTCCTCATGGGCGTGTTGACTGCTTAGAGGCATCTTGTACATCCCCCTCTATGCGTTGCTTTATGGGCTTTTGATTTAATGATATCACTGGGTATACTTGGTTCACTTGACGGCGTTTTGGGACTTCTGGTGCATTGGTACGCTGGTGGGCATCTGGGCCAACCTGCGAATACAAATTTAGGGGTTTGGATTCACTTGGGCTCCCGCTCATTTACTAGGGAAGCATTATCTGTACATAGATTATTGAAGCACATCATATTTGCACAAACACTTTTTTTCATGAGCATTAGCGACCAGATCGTGTGACTTCTGACAGGTGACTTTTGAATCCCCGATATTGAATAATCTGGCCCCCATCCAGTAGCGCCGATTCTTGGTCTCGCGTACCGAAACATCCCCGGAGTGGTGGTTCCACCAAGCTGTGGAACCTGCTAAGAGTGAGTTCATTCCAGACTGCTCCCGAGGTCTAGACCAGCGGGTCATCCGGACCTCATCTCATCAGAGAGCGCCAATATTGCAGTAGTCACTGGTCCAGATTAGACTCAAAGGAAAGATCAATGTATGTGTTGATAGGTTGAAATCACCTGTGCATGCCGCGTCACTGTGGTTGACTGTCCACGCCTCTCGAGTGATGCTTGCGCAATCATGTGGGTCTTATGCACTGGACTTCTCATGTGGGTTCCTCCCACCTTCCGGTTTGCGCGATCACCGCGGAGTTGTGCAACAAGCATCAAGACTGTTTGGAAGGATTCAGAACGGCCATATCTTACCGCAACATGTTTCGATGTCAGACCTGGCGGCTACCAATCTCTGCCAGTAGATGGCAACCACATCCAGCTCAAATGCTCCATCCGCGGATGTGGGGTCGGGTGCTGAGCTGAAAGGGGGTGACAACACGCAATTCAGCTAGCCCCAGCGTCATTGATACACTATATGTTCGAATGTCTGTGCTGTCGCAATCAAGTTCGATGTGTCGGTGCATTACAGCTCCCACTGCTTCCATCCCAGGGAACTGGCAACCTTGGATGCTGAAGATCTGTCCCTGGACCCTCTATTTCCTCGTTTCATATTGCTTCCCGGGAATCTCACTGCCTCAGGAGGGCCACCCAGTATGATGTTCACTTTATGACGTCTCAACACCTGTCTTGTAACAGGTCCTATAATTCGCTCCAAACTGCTCACTTTCACAGCACCCATCTAGCAATCGATGCAGACTACTCAACAGTGGAGACAACTATTGGTAACTGGTGTGTCTAATGATCTTTACACTAATCAGTACTAGAACTTGTGTACATTTTCGAGGACGCAGGACTGGGGAGTAGCTTGATTGCTTTCAGTCCACTCACATAATCATGCCCACGACGCATGAGGACATGTGCGCGGTGAGGGAATCGCATACTACCACCGTCATGCACTGTTAGACTTTACAGGGCGCCAAGAAGCGCCAAAAATTGCATGTATTCAGTGAAGTAGTTGTGGATGTTGGGCTAACCCTCCTCCTATTCGGGTCTCATAGCTCTCTGGGCCAACCCTAGGCGGTGAATTTGTGCCATATCTCCTACCTTCCTACCTATACTACTACTTATAAAGTCTATGTGCACTTCTTAGTCAATTAAACGGAGATTCAATTCAAATTAATTACCAAGGTACTCCAGCTTTCCAATGCCATCAAATATGAAACGACGTTAAATCCAGTCTCCTACAGTCGTCCCGTGTAATGATCCCATCTGCTCATCGTCACCAGGGTCATCCATAGCGGCGAAAATACCGAAGCAACGAGAATGAGCCTCGTTTCCATCTCCCATTGAAATCCCCCCCTCGTAAGTCGCGTCTCCCCAGCCCAGCCAGAACTTCATCGTGTACACACATCATCTTCCTCATGCACCCACTCGGTCAAATCTCCACCAGCCAGTACTAGTGCTACCACGCCGACGATAGTATTCGGGCTCCGTTTCGGCAAAACATTGGTGTGTGGCAGCCACACCCAGCCCACACCGAGCAAAATCAGTGTCGCAAGCAGCAGCGCCTGGAGGACCCGAGTGGATACCTCGTCCTGCACCACTCGTTGTCGGCCAGCCTGACCCTCCACTGTAGCCTTAAATCTGGGTACGGAATCATTCTCGCCCGCTAGGACCTGTTCAAGGCCAAGCAAGACATTCGTCTCGGTCGCAGGAACGCGGGCTTTGTTGAGTGCCTGTGCAAAGAAAATGCCATGCTGAAACTTGATAGCAGCCACGACGGCGGAATCATTGAGACCACCGAGCCACGAAACAGGGATGGCGTATTTTGAGTGAGTCAGTAAAGTGAAGAATCCATTTAAATCCGTATCATGGATTTGAGAGAGAGCAGGCATTAGGTCAGTCGCATATTTCACTGCCAATGACTTCAAGCCGAGAGGGGCGCTTAATGCTCGCTCCGTATCCGGTAATATTCGTGGATGGTTTCCAACATCGATGGCAAGGTGGGCGCCGGTAAACGTTGTCTCAACATCGATAATCTCGATGGACTGGTTGCAGCCCATGACTGCGATATGTCCGACTTCGGATTCAGCAAAGGAGTCTACGTAGCCCCATGAAAAGTAATTGTCGTCGTATCCGATCACGTTCTCCGTCCCGAAGTATATTGTTTCTGGATTGATGCTGATAAATCCGGACCAGTCTTGTGCAGACCTAGGCCTTCCATCGTCGATATCAATCACCAGGGTTTTCCCCGCCGCGCTCTCTGAATTCTCAATGCGAGCGATGCTTACGTTGTACAGACGACATTCCAGGCGTGATCGCAAGGCAGGCACTACTGCCTTGATCGAAAGTCGAGACTTGTTGGAAAAGCTCTGCGTGCCCGTCCTCGTCTCTGGCAGGAATTGTGGGAAGGCCAGGTCCTCGAATGTGAAACTTGGATATGACTGGTTGCTCAACAGAATCAAGGGCGGAGCGACGTCAAAGACGCGGCTTGGCGTGCCAAATGAGCTATCAGCCCGAAGTAGCGCAGGTCCTGTAGTTTGGGTATAGTTCGCTTGAAATAAAGACCCGGAGAAAACGGTAAAAAAAGACGCAACGAGTAGGTTTGTCGTGGTTGCTAGGGCACCGATATTTCTCAGCTTCGCTTCCTTGAATATGGCCATTGGCACTGACATGCCGAGGAAGTCAAGAGTCCTAAACATATTGCCCGCTATACCATAGCCCAAACAGGTATACGGGGCCAATGATCTTATGCTGAAGTCCATGGAGGAAAAGATCATAGCTAGCCCTCCGAATACAAGGGCAGGAAGAGACGCCCATGTGTACTGTATGTATTCACTTTCGCCCACGTTGCCAAGTCCCTTATGTTCAAAAGATTGACGCAAGACCACCTCAAGAGCAATCATCAGGGTTACTAGAATGATACCGAGGCCGAGACGGGATGCAGGATGAAGTACCCAAGGATGAGAGTGAGGCAACGTGCTTCGGTGGATGGTCCCAGAAGACTTGCGAATGCTTGTTGGAATGATATCTCTGCAAAATCTGGAAATACACAAAATCGGTGGCTTGAACCGTTGTTGAATGAGCTCAGATTGGAACGTGGACCCTTCCAAGTGGAGACGAAGTTTCTTTAAGTCGGCGTCGCCAGAATAACAAAGCAGGTCCAACAGATCTGGGCTATGAGCGACAAGCGCTGCAATTCCGTGAAGTGTGTTTGGAGCCTGCTGCAATATTCCGCATTTCGATATGAAGGCGCTTGTAAAAATTGAAAGAAAGAGACAAATGAGAGAAGTCCTGCCATCCATTGAACTACCCATCCTCGCGTCACCAGGCGATCCTCGACGATCGTGGCTGAACCGGTCGTGGTCAGGGATGCTGGCTCCATCATCACCTGTTGAGCAATCACTGCGCCGATCCGCTGAAAATATCTGTTGCAATCGATTGAATAAATGCCGGATCGTAAAGCGTAGCAACGGTGGTGCCAGTCGGTGCTTCAGCCTCTAGAATGGTGTACATGAACTGGTCTACATCGAGGCGGTCGTGACCGATTTTGAACCCTGTCCATAAAGTGAGATCATATTGAGATCCCACATAATGACGGAATGAAGATAGGTAGCTTCTCACGAAGTCCCAAGGGCTCACCCCATCCAAAGTCCGGTTCGAAGACTTCTCAGCTGGTGTAATGCTCCGGACTTCTTTTGCGTTCTGAACCACGATGACTTTAGTGATCGCATACTGCGGGGCGCACACCAGCTGGGTAGATTTGACCAATCTGCCTCGTAAATTGTTAACGCATCCGCCTGTAGGGACAGATCATCTGTGATCACCTCGTTGGGTGGAACAGTCTCATCAACAGCCCATTCTTCCAGCCCAAACATGATGATTGCAAACATTCGTCCGCGAATGCAAAAGCAGTTTCACCGGATGAGGCTGAGGGTTGCATCAATTGCGTCTGAGATGTCTGCAAGGCTCCATAGTGTGTTCTAGACATGTTGGCCGACCCATTTGACCGAGTAGCAACCATTACTGAGTTGTTCGCCGTGAGTTCTTCTATGGTGCAGTGAACACTCAGGATGTTGAAATTCAAGTGGGAGGTTCGCCAGGTCTTCCCTAAAATATCTACCTAGACCGTGCCAGTGTGGCCATCTTGGGGGGGCGAAGGGTTTCAGGAAGCAGGCTCCAGGGTACTGATGGCCAGTCTGAGCCGTGTGTGATGCAAAAAGTCCACGAGGTCACAGTGACGGGTTTGTCTGCCTAAGGCGGCCTTCCCAGCTCCATGGCTTGGAGATGGGGGCGGCAATGAGAAGTCCCCATTGGAACGAGATACGAGAGGCTGAGCCGCCACACATGTTACAGTAGGTTCAAACATAGGCACAGGGCCCAAAGAAGCATCGATAAGTTCGTCTCACCATTAGATAGGGATAATCAACCATTTGTGATGTAGAGACCATATCAGCCACCCTCCTTGTATTAAGCTTGCAGCGGCGGTAAATTTCTAGCTGACAAAGCTACAAAAAGTTTTATTTATTTATTTGAATCCCAATCTGATTTTGTATTCTCACATTGAAATAGGTTTGTTTGACTACGATTGAGGCTTCATCTCCAAGTATCGTTGTCAACGAGTCTGGCAGCACTGATCGATCGGAATCCCCGAGAACTGCGGGTGACCATACCGTGCTCTGGCGGGTACTTAAGAGGGTTACTATAAATACCTACACCTTTCTACCTATCTCCTAACTATTATACTACTTCTCTTCCTTTAAAACTATTACTATAATGTTTATCTTAATCTAATAGTTAAAATAGTATATATTACTAAGCTTAAATAAAATCCTTAAGAATTTAAATAAGTATAATAATTAAGGCTTCCTAGGTCCTATAAACTAAGAGATTAAAGGGTTTATATCTAAGATATATAATAAGGTAGTAGTTAAATAATATTCTAAATAGTATAATAATTACTAGCTAGTAAGAGCTATTTAAGAGAAATACTTAGATTAACTACTAAAGAGTTATCCTATCCTAATACTATCTAATAGTAATAAGTATATCTATATAGTCTAATTCTTTAGCCTAGCTTACTAAGAGTACTAGTTACTTCTAGTAATCCTAAGTATAAGAGTATTAAGAGTACTTATTACTTCTATTACTTTATAATAATAGATTACTAGGATTAATTATTACTCTAATTAATCCTTTCTTTTACCTAAATAATAGTTATATAACTAAAGCTTAGTTCCCTTATACTATTTAGCTAGCTAATATACTAGCCTCTAGTAAGGTTCTATCCCTAATAGAATTAACTATTATTCCTATTTCTATTAAGGTTATAATATTATCCCCCTCTTTATCTATTTCTTTATCTTTAAAGATTTTTATTATAAGTTCCTTCCTTTCTTTATATTCCTTCCTATCTTTTTATCTATTTATCCTATTTTATTATATTATTTTAAGTATTAAATAGTTATATCTTTAAAATATCTAAGAAGAGTAATAAATATCTAACCTTTACTAATTTAATTAACTAATATAGTATATTAGCTAAAACTATACCTTATTCTTATTATTTTAAAGGAAATTATATATATTACTTTACCCTAGAATCTTCCTACTATTCTAAGTATATATATAGTAGGAAGTCTTATAATAGTAACTTTATTACTTTATTATATAAAGGTTTATTTTCCTTATTACTCTATTTTTCTTTCTAATTATCCTTAGTAAAGTATTTATTAAGTAAGTAATAATATTTTAAGAAGAAGAAAATTAATACTAAGAAGAAGTTATTTATATTATAGACTAAGCTATAAACTATTATAAGTTAGTTATTATAAGTATATTCGCTAGGTATAATGGACCTACAAGGAGGGGAGAAAAGACTTTTATTATAGATAGTGGTTTATAGTAAGACTAATTCTTACCCCCCTTTACTCCTTCTATATTAGGGCTTTAGGTCCTCTTTTATAGCTCTAAGGGAACCTATAAGTAGGGTTATTATAATTATACCCCCTTCCTAAAAGGTATATCTCTAGGCCTAAGTTATAGAAAGTCTAGTAAATTATATATAGGCTAGTAGTAGTAACCTACTTAAGGTTAGGGTATATAGTCTACCTAGTTAGCCTTAAAACCTTCTACCTTTAAGCTTAATTTACCCTTCTAACTTCTAATTAACTAACTAACTAACTACTTCTTCTATAGGTTTAGTTCTTCCTTACTTCCTCTAATCTTTATTTTCCTTTCTTTTTAATACCTTCTTTTAATATTATACCTTATATTAGTTCTAATAATAACTTTAAGGAGTATTTAACCTCTATATTATACTTTTTAATATTATATAAGCTAAGCTAATTAGCCTTTATTAAAAGTAATAGCTAGTAGGTAGTATAGTTATAAGAGGTACCTATAGATACTACTAATTTATACTAAAATATAAGGTTAGTTTCTATTAGTAGGGATTCTTCTATATCTTACTAACTCTTCTATTACTCTAAGTCCCTATTTAACTAGCTATATTATAATTTAGCTACTAATCTACCTAGTTATTAGAGTTATTTAAGCTTATAAGAGTTAATCCTTAATATAGTAAAATAGGCTATTTTTAACCCCCTCCTTTCTTTCTCTAAGTTTTACTAGCTATAGTACTTTAATACTTATATAAGGGTATTTACCTAGCCTTCTAGTAGTAATTATACTAGTTAGGTAAGTAACTCTTTTCTACCTTTACTAACTACCTTTTATAGGGACTTCTTTTTTCTATTAATTCCTAGACTTTCTATAAGTAGGGGGTATATAGGAGAGGAGAACTAAAGGATTTAGTTTATTATAGAATAGTATTATAAATAAAAAGTATAGCTTAAAACTTTTATATAATACTTATTATAACTATAAGTAAAGTAAGTAACTATTAATATATTAAAAAACCTTAAAAAGAAAGGTATACTAAGAACCCTTTAAACCTCTAAGGAGATACCTATTCTTTTACCTAACTACTTTTACTAATATACCCTAGTAAAGGTAAGAAGTTATCTAACTCTTCTTTTCTAATAAATTATTTAAAGCTTTACTATTAAAACTATTAAAGCTATTTATAACTTATCTAATAGGGAGAAGTACTACTAGTTCTAGTATATAGTAATTTAAAGCTAAGTACTTTATAACTATTACCTTTATATATTTCTTAAATATTTTAAAGATTATACTTCTTCTTTAAATAAGCTAATTAACTATTATATTATAGATATTAAGTACTTCTACTATAACTACTATATATAGAGCTATTATTTACTATATATAATAGTATATTCTTTTTTATCTAGTTTCTCTATCCTTCTACTAATACTTATAGGGTAATTCTCTTTTTATAAGCTCTATAGCTAACCTCTACTTTATATAGACTATTTTAAATAGCTTTTATATATATACTAATTTATATATATTAATAAACTAAAAGAGTAAGCTTTCTATATTTTAGCTCTATCTTATATATACTTTAAGTAGCTTATTAATAAATAGCTTTAGTAGTACCTTAGTATTTAAATAAACTATTAAGAATTTAAGGTTTTTAAAGAATAATTAGAAGAAGAAATAGATTATTATATCTAATATAGGTATCTCTTTTACCTTTATTCTTTATTTACTAACCTTTAGTAGGACTTAGCTATTATAAAGGTTAGTATCTTTTACTCCTAGGTGCTAGTAAATTTGTTTTCCCTATACTTTATAACCTTTTTAGTTTTTAACTTCTATAACTAGCTTTATAAGAATATAATATAAGATCTAATTAATATTTACTAGTTAATATTTTACTTAGTTCTAGTAGATAATAAGTTCTTAATCTAGTATATATTAGTATAAAGTTTTTTAAAGGAGGTTTAAGTAGTAATTTTAGAGATATTTAGGGATTAGCTAGAGAGATTTATTCTTTTAATATAGAAGATAATATATAAAATATAGATAGTACTTCTAAAAGAGATATTTAAAGAGGTAATTTTATAGTAGTATAGGTATTTACTACCCCTTCCTCTTAGTATTTAAAAGATACCCTCTTATTATTTTTAAGCTTTAGTATTACTTTTAAGTATTAAATTCTTATAGTTTAGATACTTACTATAAAAGAGTACTTCTAAATTAAATTCTATATTACTTTTATATACTTTTATAGTATAATTTTACTCTTATCTATTCTTTATCTTTAGCTTATAAGCCTTATATTTTTAGATTTCTAGCTTTTATAGGTTTATTATATATTCTTTATAAGCTAGTTATTGGAATTCTTAGCCTTTATAAGTCTATTATCTATCCTTTATAAGTTAGTTATTTAAATTCTTAGCTTTTATAGGTCTATTATTAGTCTTTTATAAGTTAGTTATCTAAATTCTTAGCCTTTATAGGTCTATTATTAGTCCTTTATAGGCTAGTTATCCAGTCCTTATAAGTAGTCTATCTAGTCTCTTAGCCTTTATAGGTTTATTATTTATTCTTTATAGGCTAGCTATTTAATCTTTATAGGCTATTTATCTAGTTTTTTAATCTTTATAGGTTTATTATCTATTCTTTATATTTTTACCTATTTATTACTAATTATACTTCTTTCCTCTCTCTTTCTAATAGGTTATAATTACTTAATCTATAGATATATCCTCCTTATATACTTATAAATTATATTTACTTAACTATCCCTTCTACTTTACTAAGTAATAGCTTATTCTTTTTAATTCCTAATAGTCTTAGAGTTTCTCTAATTCCTATTTTACTTTCTTATCTTCTAAATCTAAAAGGTCTCTCTCTCTATTTACTAAGTTTTCCTTTATCTATATATTCTAAGGTTTTAGTTAATTAATATAAAAGATATTATATATTTAAGAGTACTTTTTAGGGAGCTTTAATTAATATACTTACTTACTAAAGTAGTAGGTAATCTAGAAGGATCTAACTTTTTTAAGTATTAACTTTTTATACTTTAGTAATAGATACTTTATTAATAGTATTATTTATTAGTCTATCTTAAACTTAATAGGTTTATATTATTTATTATAATTTTAAGAGTAGGTTTCTACTATATATTTTTAGCTCTTTTTATATTTACTTTTTATTCTTTTTAGCTTTTTTAGCTAGTTTTATACTATTAATATTTCCCTCTATAGTATACTAGCCTTAGTAGGCTATTTATTTAAAAGTATTATAAAGGATAGTTAGTATCTATAGTGTATTATAAATAGTAAGTTTTTAATTATAGTGTTTATTATAGAATTATAAGTAAAGAAAGCTATAGGTAAGAGGTTTAGCTAATTTTAAGGGTTTTTATATATAAATACTCTTAGGTAGTATTCTAATATCTAGTTTATTCTCTCTATCTATCTATTACTTTATAGGTAGTATACTATAGTAAATCTATTCTTAATTCTTCTTTAATTATATAGTAATTTTTAAAAAATACTAGTAAATATAGTACCTTTATTAGTAATAATCCTTTTAAAAGGTTTATATTAGTACTTAATTTCTTTATAAAAGATTATAACTAGCTTAGTTATATTAACTATACTATTTATAAGAAAGAAAAAACTTATCTTATTAAATTAGTTAATAATTATAAGGATTATATCTACTTTTTACTACTCTATTATAGTTATTAAAAGTTTTATAATAAAATCTATATTTAATTCTTATATTAGTTATAAGGGAATTAAGAGTAAAGTAAGTTCTCTATATAGGTAATAGTATAGGGTAAAGTTATATTAGTATATTATATATAAGTATATATACTCTACTATAGAAGCCTTTAGATTAGGCTAGTAGAAGTATTATTTAATAAGGTTTTAAGTTTTTAATTAACTTTAGTACCTACTTAGTAGCTTATTATAGTAGGTTTAGAGGATTTCTTACTTTAATACTTTTTATTCTAGTATATATATATATTCTTTTTAGTATAAGAGTCTATTTTAGACTTTATATCTAGATTCTATCTATTCTTCTAAGCTAGCTAAATTAACTTTTAATACCTCTCTTTAAAGGTTTAGGTTATATTCTTAGGCTTTATATATTAACTCTATTAGTAGAGAGTAAGGCTTAAGGTATATTATATTAGTATTAATAGTATATACCTAGGCTTAGACTTTTAAGATAACCTACTTTAGTAATAGTTTTATAAAGTTAAGCTAATACTTAGTTAAAGGAGGATTATATTTTAATCTTTTTAATGCTTTTATACTTTTTACTATAGCTTCTTAGCTATATAGTAGTTAGACTTTAAGAGGATCTTATCCTTTCTATCTTATAGCTATAGCTATCTTTAATTCTAGTATTAGGATTTACTTTAGGTTTATTAGTTTTTTAAAGAATATATAGTTTAGCCTTTATAAGGGTATATTTATAGGGTTTATCTTCTTTAGATAATATTTAATTATAAAATTAAATCCTAAGAGATATATAAGCTATTAGACTTATTTCTAGGTTAGTTCTTTTTAATCTATAAATCCTTTAAAGTTATAATAGTTAAAAAGAATAATAATAAGCTTATAAGCTCCTTTAAGATATTATCTCTAATATTTAAAACTTTTTATAATAGTACTTAACTCTTTATTATAGGTAGTTTAATTAAGTTTAGCTCCTATAAACTTTTTAGACTAGAATATAACTAGATATTAAATATACTTATCTCTTTAAAGATACTATTAAGAGATTACTAAGATAGCTACTCTATTTAATATATTATATTCTATTTAAGTAGGTAGTAAAGAGTTAAAGTATTAGAGGAGTAGGGCTTATTAGAACCTTATCTTAAAGTCTTTAAAGGCTCTTTATATAGTAGATATTTCTAGGGAAAGTATATTAACTTTGCCTAGCTTTTATTTATTCTTTATCCTTTTTAATAAATTATTTAAAGAATAAGTAATCTTTAAATAACCTTTAATAAATCTATAGTAGAAATTATAAAACCTAAGGAAAACTTATATATCTCTAAATATCTATAGTAGGGGCTATTTATAGATTATTTAGACCTAGGATAAGTCTATTTATACCCTATCTAGTTTAATAATAAAACTAAGGAATTCTACTTTCTTTTAGAAAAAACTATACTTCTTTATATTACTATATAATTTAGCTATAACTAGATAGTTAATAATAGTTTATAGGTATTTCTTATACTTATCTTTATTTATAAAGAAAATTAAAATATTATTTAGGTATACTATTATATAGATATTAATATAATCTTTTAGGATTTCTATAATAAAAGATTAAAAAATAATAGAGGTATTTATTAACCTAAAAGGTATAATATAGAACTTATAGTAACTATAATATATTTAGAAGATAGTCTTCTATTTATTCTCTTCTTATATATAAATCTAATAGTATATATTAGTTAAATTAATCTTAGAAAAAAACTAGGTACTAGATAACTAGTTTAAAATCTTAGAAACTAAAAAGAAAGAATACTAGTTCTTTATAGTAATATTATTTAGTACTTAGTAGTCTATATATAAATATAATATTCTATTCTTCTTTAGTATAAATAGAATTAGAGCCTTTATAAAGCTTTTACTTAGGATAATTTATCCTATAGCTAAACTCTCTTTAAGCTATTCTTATAGTACTTTTAATTTTAGTTTAGATAAAAGGTATAGTAAAAGAAAAGGTAGTAAGATTTTAGAGAGTAGATTAATAGTATAATTAGCTATCTACTTTAAAGGGAGGCTTTTTACCTATTCTTTAATAAAAAAGAGTTTAAGCCCTTTAAGGTAAAGGTATAGTTTAGTAGTATCTAGGGGGGATTTTTTACCCTTATCTATTCCTTTTAGATTCTAAGAATCCTATTTAAAAACCTTATAAGGTTCTAAGAGTTCTTCTAAGAGGACTATAGAGTAATAGATTATAGTCCTCTTTAGGCTCTTATAAAAAGCTTATAAGAACTATTCCTTAGTATAGATACTATCTTACTTTAACTACTAGTCCTTTAAGAAGTATTCTATTTTTAAATAGAAAGCTTCTAACTTTAGGATCTCTAGAAGGATTATAAATTTAGAGTAATAGTATTCTACTATAATATAGTCTTAAGTTACCTCTTTATAGTTTCTATAGTAGTTATATAATAGAATAGGGATTTAGTAGATATTAAAGATAGAGATATTAAGATACTAAATACTAATTAAAGATACTAAAGCTTTAGATAACTCTAGGAATTAATACTATTTTATAAAGGAAATACTAACTAGGTTAACCTAAAACTAAGTATTAAAGTCTATCTTTATTTATTTTAAGCTTTTTTTTATAGCTATTTAGCTTAGGATTATAAAGGTATTCTTTACCTCTACTATTAGATCCTCTAAGTATAGTTATTCTTAAATAGAAGGATTATTTTTTAAATAAAAGCTTAAAGAGCCCCTATCTTAAGCTCTCTTAGATTCTTAACTTCTATAATACTCTTAAGAATAAGGGGTTCCTTATCCCTTTATACTACTTACTTAGGCTTTAGTAGTTATAGGTACTAGGTATTAGTTTAAGTAGTAAGAAGTACTTCTATAGTAGAAGTACTTTATAGGGTTACTATATTTATTAGAGGGATTCTATATAAGGGATAATTTATTAGAGTTTCTAAAGGGTTTCTAATCCCTAATATTTATACCTTATTTAGCCTAGCCCTTATAGCTTTAGCTTATATAGTACTATATATAAGTAAAGTTAAAACTTCCCTTTCTTTTATTTAGTATAGATTTAGATAGTATTCCTTTATATCTCTTATTAAAGGTTTCTATAATTCTTCCTTTAGCTTAGTTTATTTTCTCCTATCTTTATTTTCTTATTTATTCTAATATATTAACCTAGATTATTTAAACTAATATAACTATCTTATTCTATTCTTTAGATAGATTTATTATATAGGTTATATAAATTTAGCTTAAAAGCTAAGTAATAAGCTAGGAAAGGAAGAAATCTACCTACTTTTAGTTATTATAAGGTTCTTATTTTAGTTTAAGGGTTTTAAGGTATTAGTAAAAGCTCTATAGGTTTTATTTCTCCTATTAGTAGGTGTTATTTAGTAAGGTTTAAATAAACCTAGTAATATTCTAGGGGTTTTTCTTATAATTTATACTAAAGGTTTAAAAATTCTTTTATTTATAATAGTTAAAGATTAAATAATTATCTTTAATCTAAGACTTTATATATATATTCTAGTAGTTTTAATACTCTTTATCTATATAATTTAAGGTATAGATTACCTTTATATAGTTATTATAGAGGGATTAAGGTTAAGAGATATATACTTATTTAAGGTTTATTATTTAACTATTATACTATTATAGGGAGTAGCTTATAGGTAATATTATAATATTAGCTAGCTTAAAGTTCTTTAGTTATTTCTTTAGGGCTAATTAGGTAGCTAGTAAGAGGTTAAGCTAGTTTTATAAACGTTGATTTTTTTACTATAGTTATAGGGCCTTTTCTATTTAAATAGTGCTTGAACTCTCTTCCCTATTACTCTAACTTACTTAGGACGCTCCCCTTATAGGATTTGTTTATAGGGGTATTGTAGGTAGTGGATAAGGAAGAATTAGAATTGTTATAGGTATATTTACTAGATATAATAGACCTATAAGGAGGGGAGGAAAGACTCTTATTATAGATAGTAGTTTATAGTAAGACTAATTCTTACCCCCCTTTACTCTTTCTGTGTTAGGGCTTTAGGTTCCCTTTTATAGCTCTAAGGGAACTTATAAGTAGGGTTGTTATATTAGTTAGCTAGGTTATAGAGATAGAAGTATTAAGCTAAGGAGTATTCTTTTAAGTTATTCTATTATAATATTTAGTTATTAGATAAGGAAGATACTAAGTATTCTTATTAGGAGAAAGAGAAGTAGGTTACTACTAATATATAGTCTTTAGGTACTATAGGGATCTCTAATTAATACTCTTTAAGCTTAGATCTAGAAAGTTTAAGTATTTCTTTAGACTTTCTAGCTAAACTTAATAATCCTATAAAGCCTACTAGTAGTTTATTAGGTTCTTAAGGAGTTCCTATATATTATCTTTATTATTATAACCTTTCTACTTAACTAAGTATTTAATATTAGTATTATATATTTTAAAATTTAAAATTCTTTTAACTTTCTATTTTTTTTTTATTATTAAGTTTAACTTAAGTTTTAAATTATATATTAGCTAGTATTAGTTTTAAAAGTAATATATAAAAGATTAAGTAGATCTATATCTTTATTAATAGTAAGAGTCTAAAATTAGTATTTAAGAGTTTTTCTAAAATTTAAAATAATCTAATCTTTTTATAGTCTAGTTTATTACTAAGTTACTTAGTTTTAATATTCTTATAAAGTAGATAAACTTTATCTCCCTCCTCTAAAGTTAGTCTTTTTAACCTTTTTCTATTAGTATAGGTTATTATCTATTTTTATATAAAGAGTAATTCTTACTAAAGCTCTTTTTATAGATTTTAAATCTTAGTTACTTATTCTATTACTAATTATACTTTCTAACTAGGGATTAGTTCTTTATAGGCTTTTAGTTTATAACTATAGTTAATATAAAAAGGTAATACCTTTATTATTCTTATATTTATACTATTATAGGTAAATTATACTATAGGTAGTAATTATACTTAATTATCCTATTTATAGTTAATATAACTATAAAGATATTATTTTAGAATTTAGTTTAGTTTTTTAGTCTATCTATTTATTTATAAATAAAAGGCTATTAAAAGCTTTAATTTTAAACTAAGTTATCTTATAAGTAATTACTAGAAATTTAAAATAAATACTATTTCTCTATTTAAAATAATTTCTTATAGTATTCTATAGTTACTAATAATTATTTATAGGAAGATATATATAAGTTTATTTATATTATTTATTTTCTTATAAGGAATAAAGTATATATACTTTATAAATCTATCTATAATAACTAAAATATTATTATATCTTACTTCTATTATAAGTTCTTTTAAGTTTAATAGTTTAATAATAAAGTTAAGATTAATTAATTATTATAATTTATTAGATATTAGTAAAGGCTATAGTAGACTATAAAGCTTATACCTAGTAGTCTTACTTTTATAGTATATATTATAATTTTAAATAACTATTTAAACTTCTTCCTTAACTTTAAGGAAGTAGTAGTATTACCTAATTTATTTTATAGTTACTATAATTCCTTAGTATCTATAGACTAAAGCTTTATAGATTCTTTATATAAGTTTCTTTTATAGTCTTTTAAGTATAAAAAGCTATTTTCCTTAGTAATATATACTTTTATCTTCTATTAGTTATTCTTTAAATTTATTAAATAGCTTCTAATAAGCTATCCTAAGTTTAGTTTTCTATTCTAGGTTAACTTTAATATAGAATACTACTATTAGTTATTAGTACTCCTAGAATAATAGATCTTCTTTAAAGGTAGTTTAAAAGATACTTTATATCTCTAAAAATATATCTTATAAATAGTCTAACTACTTACTAAAAGTATCTACTCTACTATTTTCTAATCCTTATTTATAAATAATTTAGATATTAAATTATAATAGAAACTCTATTTATTTAATCTAATATTTATTAAGTTCCTTAATAGTAATAAAGCTAGCTAGGTTCTTATAGTTAGTAAATACTTATACTTAGTATTTTATATTAATAAAGTAGTATTACTATTCTTTAAATACTTTAATAATTACTATTAGTTCCTTATTAGATATATTATAGTTAATCTTTAGTTTATTAAACTTTTTTAAAAAGAAGGTAATAGAGTATAGTTTTTTTTAAGTATTATATTATCCTAACTATCCTCTTATTATATAGTTAAAGGTATCTATTTTAACTTTATATTCTTTATCTAGGTTTACTTTAACTAAGATTAGTTCTAAGATAACTTTTTATCTAAATTCTTTAAAAGCTTCTTATATTTTATTATTTTACTAAAAGTAAGTAGTATTCTTAGTAAAGTTAGTTAAGGGAATTATAATTTTTAAATAATCCCTAATAAACTATTAGTAGAAATTAATAAATCTAAGGAATTCTCTAACTTCCTTAATATTAGTTAGTACTAGCTATTCTTTAATAGTAGTAATTTTAAATTACTATATTCTAATTTCTTTAGATTAGATTATATATTTAAGGTAGTTAACTTTCTTAGTATAGAATATACTTTTCTCTAGTTTAATTAAAAGTTTTATATTCTAAAGTTTTTATAGAACCTTATATATATATTCCTTATAATTATTAAGTATCTTTAAGTAGATAAGGATATTATTTAAGTATATAATAATAAAGATATTTAAATATTCTTTAAAGATATAATTAATTATAGTTTAAAATATTACTAGTATATTAGTTAGCTTAAATAGTATAACTATATATTTAAAATATTTATAGTATATTTAGAATATTATTTTTTATTCTTTACCCTTCTTTATTTTAATTAAGTTATAGGCTCCTTTAAAATCTAAGGTTATAAATTATTAAGTTCTTTATAGTTAGTCTTTAAGTTTTTATATTAAGTATAATAAGTAATAATTCTTAATAGTAATATTATTTAGTTATTAATAATCTATATAAAGTTATAGTTTTCTATTTTTTTTAAGTATAAAGAGGATAAAGTACTTAGTTAGTAATATTAATAGTTAAATATAACTCTTTACTAAGTTTTTATTAAAGTACTTCTTAAATACCTTTAGTTAAATTTTATTAAGTTTATAAATCTTTATAAATTTTAATACTATTCCTTTCTTAAAAGGTATCCTATAATTTTAATTACTATATTTAAATAGTTTAGTATTAAGTATAACTATAAATAGCTTAATATACTTATAGTATTCCTAAAGTATAAACTCTTAAGAATCCTTCTTTACTACCTTAACCTTTTATAGGTAAGTTATAAATCTTTAAAGGATTAGCTTAACTTATTTAATAAAGCTAATTCTATATATCTTTATTATTTATTATAAGGTTTTTACTAGTAAGGTAACCTAAACTATAGGTATTATCTTCTATATTTATTATATCTATTTAAATCCTTCCTAAATTTCTTTAATTTATTCTTATATAGCTAGTATAAGTTATTATTTTCTATTATTAGTTTAAGGTAAACTACTATTATCTAAATACCTTTTAATATATAGAGAGTCTATAGTATTAGTCTATTATAGAGTACCCTTCTACTATCTTATTAACTTATATATAGGTCCTATTAGGACCTACTTAAAAACTAAATCCTTCTCTCCTCCTTAAAAGGTAGCTACTAAGCTTATTTAAATATATACTTTTTAAGTACTATCTTTAAAAACTAAGCTCTACTTATCCTTATAATATATAATTATTCCTTCTACTAAGCTAATAAGGTTAGCCTAGTAGATTTAACTAGTAGTCTAATCTATTTAAGGGTTATTCTTTCTTAACTAAAGGATTTCTAAGATTAACTAATATTCTACTATTTTAGTAATATTTAAAGTAAGTTACTTAATATAATTAGATATTTATAGTTAAAGATAATTAGTCTCTATATTAATAATACCTTATTTATAAGTAACTTTTATTCTATTAACTATATTAAGTTTATAAGGTTCTACCTTCTTATACTAGAGGATTTAGTATCTATTAACTATTTATAGGGAAATAAAGTTTCCTTAAATACTACTATTAATAAGTACCTTATATTTATAGATTCTAACTTCTACTTTTACTTTTAAGTATTAATAATCCTCCTTATTTATTATATATAAGTACCTTATATTAATAATTCCTACTACCTAAGGTTTTATAAATAGTATTACTTATTTTTTAAATATTTATCTAGAAGATAGTAAATTTATCTAATATTATTTTTAATAATATCCTAGGATTACTATAGGCTCTTTATAAGCTTATTAATATTTTCTTATTATATTATAGGTTATATTAAGCTAAGGATCTATCCTTACTATTATAGTTAATACTATTCTTTAAGTTTATTATCTATATAAACTTAGTATAACTTATTAATATAAGTCCTCTATTCCTTAAGTTATTAAAGATATTCTAAAAATATTCTTAAGTTAAGGTAGAACTTTATATATCTTACTATCTTATATTATTATTCTAGAATCTATCCTTTAAAGTTATCTTTTTTATAAATAGTTTTAATATCTTATCCTTACTACTATTAAAGGAACTAATTATAGAATACTTTCTTCTAAATATAAACCTTATATCTATTATAAATATATAAAGCTTAGAAGATACTTATATATAATAAGTATAATAAATAGAATCTTCCTATATCTTTTAATATCTTTACCTCCTTCTTTAAATACTATATAGTTAGTATAAAGGTTCTTTCTACTATAGCTATTATAATAATATTAGTTTATAAAGCTAATAGGGGAGTATAGTCTAAGTAAGCTTATAGTTCCTCTTACTAGGTTTAAGGTATAAGTATATTCTTTAGGTTATTTCCTATTAGCTTAAGTTTTAATAATAGGAGTACTTCTTACTCTCCTACTACTAGTATATATAACTTCTATAGCTTTTAAAGAAACTAATAAGCTCCCTCTTTATCTAATAGATATATAAGGTAATAGTTATTAAAGTAGTTTATCTAACTAGTCTATATATATAGCTTTCTAGGGATACTATAGGTTATACTTATTAGTATAAGCTACTAATTCTACTTATTACCTTTATATATTTTATAACTCTCTTTCTTATACTAGGTAAAGTATAGTTTATTATAACTAAGTCCTCTTAGAGTCTTAATATAAGCTTATATTATATAGTCTTAGTTTATTTTAAATAAAACTTATTTATTTATTAAGTATTTACTTAAATTTTATTTATAACTTATCTATTAGTTATTAAGATCTTATTCTAAATAAACCTAATATTAGTTATATATTACTATATTATAAATATAATAAAAAGTTCTAATCTCTTACTATTTCTTAGATTAGATAAGGCTATTTTTAAAATATATAGTAATATTAACTTATTTAAAGCTATTAGATATAGGCTTCTAGTCCTTCTTCTTTTTACTTTAGTATTCTTAAATATAATATCCTTTCTTACTATAGTTAAAATATTTAATATCCTTTTTATCTTTCTTATCTTATTATTAAGTAGTATTAAACTTTATAAGTTTTAACTATTATCCTTACTAAGTTAATTAGTTATAGTTATACCTTTAACTAGTATTAGGTTTATTCTACTAATTATTATACTAGAACTATTTAAGAATATTCCTATATTTCTTCTAATATCTTTTAAAGAGCTAGTTATTAAGTTTAATAGTTAGTTTAATATACTATAAGAAGTTATTAGGTTTATTATATTTAGTTAACTTATCCTTTACTTCTTTCTTTAGTTCTCTATAAAATATAAAGATCTTAGTATTATCTATAGAGTTAATATATATATAGATTTTTTAAAACTCTACTATATAGACTAAAGCTAAACCTCTTTATTTTAAGTATAAGAGTTCTCTTTTAGCTTATTATTCTTTATCTAAATTCTAAAATAAAGTCCTTAAAGCTTCTTTATAGTTTTTATACTTATTAAAGATCTTCTAAGTTTTATCTTTATATTTTTTAAATACTTTTAAAGTAATAAAGTCTATAAGATAAGGTTTAAACTATACTAAAGCTCTTCCCTTAAGGAATAAGGCTATATATATAACTTATTTTCTATCTAGCTAAGTATCTATATAGTTAAACTATTAGTAAGCCTATACCTATATTAAGTATACTTAGAGCTAACCTAGAGTCCTATTATATAGGGTTAGGTTATTTAGCTTAATATTTTCCTTAGTTATAATTAGAGTATTAATAATAGCTATAGTAGCTTTAAAAGTAGTAACTTTCTACTTAAGTTATTCTATTTCCTTATTTTATTATACCTATCTATTAACTATAATATAAAGTTATTAAACTTTAGTAATTAGCTTCTAGAGCTATTTAAAGGTTAGTCCTTAAATATTATTATTATAACTATTATTTAAGGTATTTCTTCTATTATTATTACTTATAGTAGTATTTATTTTCTATATAAAGTTATATTAAAGGGAGTTATTATTAAGTTTAAATATTATATAAGTTATAAAAGAATCTATATATAATATTACTTAAAGTCTATATAGTAATATATAAATAAGAGTAATTAAAATATAATAATTAAAGCTTCTTAGGTCTTATAAATTAAGAGATTAAAGGGTTTATATTTAAGATATATAATAAGATAGTAGTTAAGTAATATTTTAAATAGTATAATAATTACTAGCTAGTAAGAGCTATTTAAAAGGAATACTTAAATTAACTACTAAAAAGCTATCTTATCCTAATACTATCTAATAGTAATAAGTATATCTATATAGTCTAGTTCTTTAGCTTAGCTTACTAGGAGTATTAGTTACTCCTAGTAATTCTAGGTATAAGAGTATTAGGAGTACTTATTACTCTTATTACTTTATAGTAATAGATTACTAGGATTAATTATTACTTTAATTAATCCTTTCTTTTACCTAAGTAATAGTTATATAATTAAGGCTTAGTTCCTTTATACTATTTAGCTAGCTAGTGTACTAGCCCCTAGTAGGGTTCTATCCTTAATAGAACTAACTATTATTCCTATTTCTATTAGGGTTATAATAATAAGCTTTAAAAGAGGAAAAGGGTTATAAAGTAGAATTAGTTTCTAGGTTAAAAATAGACTTACTTAGGAGGTTCCTTCCTTCTAAGAATCTCTCTCCTAAATCCTTAGGGGTAGGTCTCCTACTTTAGGCTACTAGCTAGCTAAGAGAGATTCCCTTTCTTCCCCTTCCTACTAAGTCTATTTTTAAGTTTTAAGTATTATTAACTCTAATTTTAACCCCTAATTCTAACCCTTTTAAATCTAACCTTTAATTTTAATCTTTAGTCTAGTTAACTTAAAGGAGGAAGGTGGAGGACTTAGTGTTATTAAAGTTAAGGAAGGAAGGAGGGTAAAGAAGTACTCCTCCTCCTTTTATATAAGGGAAGGTATTATAATAGGCGGTGTAACTACTAGCTATACACTCTACCCACCTAGCTAAAAGACCTTAATAACTAATCTATACATTAGTTATTCCTAGTAGTATATAAGACCTATACCTAAGTACCGTCACTACCCCCCCTAAGGCCTTCTATAGAGCTCTAAGCGCTTAGAAAGGGAGTGAGATCTTATAGGAAGCCTGAAAATTAAACGGTACGGAAGGGTAAATACTTCGTAACTTAGCGTAATAAAGAGACGTTAAGAAATTCTACTTTTATCCCATTAGTTAGATAGAAGCTTATCTAGTTACCTTAGATTTTATATAACCCTCTTTTTACCTAAGAAGCCTTACTAAGACCTAAATAATTTTCGAATAAGGGGGCTTAAACCCCTACCCTTAGTTAGATTAGTTATTATAATAGGCGGTGCAACTACTAGCTATACGCTCTACCTACCTAGCTAAAAGACCTTAATAACTAATCTACACATTAGTTATTCCTAGTAGTATATAAGACCTATACCTAAGTACTATTACTAGTATATCTAGCTTCTCTATAACCTTTTCTTCTTTCTATAACCCTTTCTTCTCTTTATAACCCCTTCTTCTCTCTATAACCCTCTCTTTTATAAGTTTATCTAATAATATAAAGTAACTAAATAGCTAAATAATAATCTATATAATAAAGCTACTATTTATATTAAATCTATTAGAAGTTAGTTTTATAGTAAGGATGTTTAAATAGGTAAATAATAGCTATAGTAGCCCTTGCTAGTACCTATTAGTGTACGGTATAGGAGCGCTAGGTATCTTAGCTAAAGCAATAAGAACGTCTATAGCAGCCCCCTAGGGGGGTGCCAGGGTTAGGGTCTGAAGCACCGTTTATCTAGTGCCTCTGCAGCCAATCACTCACTTAGATAGGTCATCTTTAATACTACATCTCTTTGACCCCCTAAGTTGCTACTACAACGGCGAAGATTCGAGTTAGATGGGGGGTTTGTGGAAAGGCTAGAAAGACACTGTATGTCAAGCATGTGCATTTTAAATAAGAAATCCCGGGCTTAATTTCTCTAAGTAATAAGTTTCTAGGTCATCTTCCCACGAGATTCATCACAAAGCTAGCACAATTTCATAGACACATACATTCATACCAGGTGAGCCCGTGGACAGTTCACTGGCCTCTATCTACATCCGCGAAATCCTAAGCAGACACAGAAATTTTCCTTGGCTTTCATTGTACCGGAAATAAGAGTTGTCAGCTCAGGTTGCAACAAGAAATGCATAAAACAAGTTCCAAGCTGGTGGAATGAAGTATCAGCCTAGGGTTGTTGCTGCTGTCTACCTGTTTCAAAATTTTGAGGTCTGGAGATGGAATGCGGTTTGATTGCTTTTGTAACCTTGGCTCTTGAAGCCCACTGGCATGTGTGTGCACGACCAGAAATTCCAGAAGCCTTTGCTGTTCTCCTGAGTCACAACATCAGCCGGATTAGTTGTTTAAAAGAGCCCTTTATATCCTTGGTATAATTCTACCCAAGGCTACATAGTACCTTGTTAGGTACTGAGGCTTTTGTGTATATCATGAGTATTTAGGAAGGGAGAATTCTCCCTATTAGAATTGCTAGTGGGTGAGGAAATACAAGGATGCATTTTTGCCACTAGATTCAAGTGGATTCCGCAAGGGATGAAAGTGGCTGGAAGCCAAATTGGCAAGAATGGTTTCGAACCTTGGAAGCGCATTTTAGATTGAATCAGTGCAGCGCCACCATAAAAGGCCATGCGCTTATGAAGATAACAGGTAAGATCTTTGCTTGGGTGGAAACTAGGTGCGCCGAGAATCGATGATAATGTATTTGGGACGCGGTTGCTACCCAGCCTCATATATCGCATAGTCCTATGTGATCAGCTCCTCTGGGAGATCCTATCATACGAAAGTATGCTCTGGAACCACGACTTAAACGGTCTGTAATTAGGGAGAAAGCAAGCAAGCCACAAGGGTTACATCATCTAATGGCTACACCCAAGATGTGTTCCCGCTATCTTCAAGCTTTTTTCCCAGAGCGTCCTCAGAAATCATGGGATCTTCACTATATCAACCCGGCGTATCAACTTCATTTGCCGCATCGGCCGCGACAATGACCTCTGATGAAAGTCCCTCAGAAACCATTGTATTTGAGATCAGTCCGACGACATGCCCAGCATCCGACGGTACTTCACAAACGCCTTTGTACTTCTCTGATGTGTCACAGCCACACGAACAGTCCACGGTGGCGGCGCCTCTGGATTCCTCGACAGACCTGCTTACGCCACCAGCTTCTGCGAATCTTACGACGCCTACGGACTCTTTTTCAGGTTTTACAAGTACCCAACCCCAAGGCTTTGGCTCCTCCGACCTGGTATCTGACGTCACAACGACCATACTTCCCTCTGCGTCAACAACGTCAACATCACCAAAAGTCACGAGCACTAACCTGGAAAACGGATCAACTGCTAATTCTTCGACCAATTTAGAGCAAGGCCTGGAAACATCAAGTTCGACAGAAGCAGCGCCATCTAAAAGCTCATTTGGTACAACGTCTGCAACTGAAAATACAAGCTCGTCTACGGAAACCGACGAAACCATAAGCGCAAGCAGCAGCTCTTCGAGCTCCAGCTCCAGCACTTCGTCCAGCAGTACTTCGACAAGCAGCAGCAGCAGCAGCAGTGCAAGCAGCACAAGTAGTAGCAGTGCAAGCAGTACAAGTAGCTCTTCGAGCTCAAGTTCGACTTCGGCTACTGCTACGCCAGTGTGCTTACCTGGGCTTGATTACTCCGCCGCAGTTTACGACCTAGCAGCCGGCACAAAGCCGGCGCATCCGGTCTGTGCAGAGCTTTTACAGACGTTCTATGCCAGCGACGCGAACGCGATGAACCTCGCACTCGTCATCGAAAACCGGGTTCCACTGCATGTGGGTCGGACGCCGCAGGGCGACGGTACGAAGCCGATGCTTGGGACACTTTGGGTCGATGAGGCAAATTGGGACAAACCATACAGTATCTATGATTACACAGCCCCGTCGGGCACAACTTCTAGACACACATGCCTTGTCGTCATGCACCGCGGCTACATCAAGTTTCCCGCTGTGGGCGATTATGAGTTTACTCTCATAAGCGCCGAATCATCTATAGGCGAGGTCGATGACAACCTATATCTCTGGATTGGAGATACGACTCCCTCGGGCAACTTTTAACCTAGCAACAGCGTTCTGAGCAAAGTGTTCCAGTCCGAAGGAAACGCACGGAAGACGAGCTCTTTTACTACCTCGACCGCAGACGAACTTGTTCCGATCCGTGTCTTTTATACCAATCGTCTTGGGCCAGGCCGCTTTACAGTAGACATCACAGGGCCTTCGACACCCTCACTTCTCAGCTCCACAGGAGCAGAACTTGATGATTGGATGCCTTGGGAAGAGGAGAGTGTATATATAGAGCAGAACTGACGGTTCCGGTAGATTCATACTTCTAACCTTTGGTAAAAGACTTTTTTAATCATCTCATGCTGCGGGTAAGACGTCCAGTGTCGTGATGTCGACTATCGAGACGGGCGTCAGCTTGTGGTCCCCCTCAATTGCATTATAAGCTAGAGTTCAATTAGTTATACAGTTAGACCATGTATCAAAGCCCATTATGTTTACTTCCAATACTAGGCTGTGCTTTTCTATGGGAGAGCAAGGCAACTGAAGACGAAGTTCTCCTTTTTTATCAATGTGGACTGTTCTCTGGCGCTATTTACACATCAAGATACCATTATCCCATCACCAGATTAAGAATCACGAGGGCTCTAGGTGTATTTTCTCATTAACAGGATGCCAAAGAGCAAGGCAGTCACAGAGGGCCGCCTTATCGAGCTGAAAGTACCTTTATACTGATTCATTTGCGCGCTGTCTATCATTCGAACACGGCAGACTATGGTAATCTAGAGGAACTCAAGTTGTCACTGAAGATTAGGTTGGTTTATAATATGATCGTCTGCATGAATGAGTTATTCGAGCACCGGGTGTTGAACTTGGCAAACGTGACCAGTCAGGAAGCGTCTTGGACGAGGGGGCCAGGTGTGCTTCCGGACGTCCCCGGTACGAAGGCCCTGGGCATTACACAATATTATTTGAATCCACCCTCACCTCCCTCGTGGCCTCGACGTTGCCCGTCAGCATCTCAGGGCTCTGGTGAGCCGGTTGGCCGCCCTCGACTTTGATTACATTCCCAGGACGACTAACAAGCCTGACCTCGTCCAGCTCGACGTGCTCGCACTGCCCGCCGCCGCCGGCTCCCCACTTGTCCACGGTCCACAGACTGCGCCGTATGCCATTGAATGCGGCATTTTGATCACGGTAAAGTCCCTCCCGAATTCCCGTACTGGCCTCTACGCTTGATCTCCGCGTGCCGCGTCTTAAGAGCAACCCGAGCTCCGGGAAACTCACGCAGAGGATCCCTGTCGCTATCTCAGCGAGCCTAGTGAAGCGAGTGCTTCGCGTTAGGAATCACGAAATGCTTAACCTTTGGGCACTCTTTTTCTTGGTTTTGTCTATGCCAGAGGGAGTGATCACAAAGAAGAAGCAATCGGGGACGGAGGATGAAGAACAATCAACTTACGCCCACATGATTACCTTGGGCTGGACCCAGGTTTTGTCAGGATTCCTGTGGCCTTGTATTCTCACAACGGTGCCAACCAGGCTGAACGCAGGAGCGCTGACACGTACATATGTAGTCAGTTGGAAAACGTAACGCGTTAGAAGACCAAGCTCTGAAATAAAGGGAGACACTCACCACATGCCAAACGTGAAAGCCAAGACCACATGCACTTTTTTCTTGAACTTCATGCTCAGATTCCAGACCACACCTAGCGGCATTATGACCATAATGAAGTCGGTCACTGAGTTGAAGACACCGTCAACGTTGACCAGCATGAGTGTATCGATGCAGTGACCGGGAATGCGCTGGTCCCAGGCTCGGGACCGCGGGACGCATTCCCATATCTTGGCAATGACTGTGGCGACGTAGTATAGCACGAGAAGAATGATCATCACGATGACGGTGACGTCAAAGGTGCTCCGCGGGTACATCGAGAACACACGCCGGTATAGGCAGAGGATGGCGAGCTTGGTCACGCAGATGGAAACGCCGTAGTGGATCCGGGCCACGTGCAACCACTTTCAGTCGTCCATGTGTTATGTCAGTCCGAAACTGTTCTCGAAGAATTTGTTTCCCTGTCTTTCTATTGGACACGGTAGCCAGGATGGTGCAGGAAATGGGTGAAGAGACAGTAGTATTCTCTACGTACGTAATATGCCTCTTTGACTTGAGATTGGGTCAAGTCCCCCTCGTGTTCTCCGCCGTGGTGGGCCATTGTGGCTGCTCCAGTACCGCAGTAAGTGATAGTCCCGATCTGCGCCGTTAGTCCGGAGACGTGGTGCCCACCGCTAGGCAGGAGTAAGGACTTGATCAAGACTTACCCAAGCAAATAGAGCGAGCCCTATCCTGCTCGTTAGTCTTTACTGTTTTCTACTTTTTTGCATACTGATCGCTTGGGCTAACACATGCTTACAGTCTTCACAAATCCATTGTCGCTTGATCCAAATCCTGACGTAAGTGCGCAGAAAGAAACATATACTGGTCAGAGGTATCACAACGCCAATTGCAATCTTCATTGGTCCTTTCGACGTTGCTGGGTGGTCGAGGTTGGGTGTCGTGCCCGGAGTTTGGGTCAGTGCAGGCGTTGGCGTGGCATCGCCAGTTATTGTTTCCATGTTTTAGGCTGCTATCTTTTCGGCCAAGAATCGTTGACAGGGCGGTAGCAGAAGAGCTTGCGACGCTCAGCCAGTACCTAAGTAAAATAGAAAGGACGTTTACATGCCGTGGGAGCATACATCGTCAGGAAGCGGGATGATGAGCCTGGTTTTCCACAGTGACCGACTTTCTTGAGTTATTTAAGCAGAAATTTCCATAAGGGTGGTGTCCGCTGCCTTGAAACTGTATGGTTGTCGGAGGGTTGCATTTTGTTGGGAAGGCAACGAATCAATTGCCTCTCCAGGGCCGTTCAAGGTTACACAAACTGGGTGCTTTGCCCTGTCACACAAGGAGTCGCGTGGTACAAAGGTGAGAGTGTTCCAGCCCAGATCGATGTTGTAGTATAGGCAGGTTGTATTTGGCGTCCATGAATAAGCACAGTCAGATGCCAGAGATGCGCCAAGTCAGCCTATCGAGTACTTCTGTTGCTTGGTCATCATCGATGTGAAGGAAGTACTGATGCTGAGGTATAACACCACCAAGCAAACCACCAAAATACATGCCAAGAACATCTCCAAGTGTGGAGAAGATGAGGGTGTACCATCCATTCAACCCCCAGACTGGAGATGAGGTTCGGTTCATGCAATGCGGCGCTCGTAGATGGGGCTAAAAGCTTGCGTAGCAGGAAACGCGGGCCCCAGAGGCAGACTCGGGGACGAGGCGGGTCTTCAAGGCCCGATCATACAATGTGTGATTCCATGTTATTGCAAAGTGCTCGGGCGGAAGGCTTCTCCATAGTCTTCACCGACCGACAGCATGCGCAGTTCAGATGTTTTTAGGATATGCAAGTCAGCAATGCTAAATAGGCGTACCAAAATTATCTATTCGAGAGGCCCCAATTGCAAACGCGGCCTGCATCGCACAAGTGATCGGCAAATTTCTGTACCTCACTGCCGGTCAGGGCTTGCCGACAGGAGGATCGACGTGATGTGAGTCCAATGGGGTCAAGATTACGCTGCCTCCTAGATGAGCGCCATGGGGCGCTTCCAGAGCCTCCTATCAACGCCGTAGGAGGGAGGTTGCAATCTTGATCCGTATACATCCCGAAGGCGTACGGTCCCTTCAAACAGTGGTAGAGACGCTCGTGGCCCGCGTTGGCTCCACATATTGATCTCCGCACTCTTGTCCGCGAGCCTACTGAGGCTCAAATGAGGCAGGGCTATAGTGGGTGAACAATTTACCTAGGTACTTGATTTGATTGCATGCGAGCTCGATACATGTCTTGTAAGGAGCAGCTGCTGTGGCCTGTTGTGGAGGCTCAAATCCAAACAATGTAATTCGCCATCCTTCCTTGCCACCGGCCACATCCATCCAAGGCAGAAGGTCTATGTGTTGGCTACCATTTCTGCCAGTAAGTCTAGATTCTGTCAATCAGAATGAATTCCCTCACATGACCCTCAAAAGTAACTGTTGACCGAGAACAGAATTTAGATGGTCTGCTGGATCCATGTTTACCACTCACTCAACCACTGTGGAAGCTTTCCTTTCGCATTGGATTCCAAGCACTTGAAGTTTGGGTGTGTCCCTGCGACCTGTTTGCACGCCAGTATCACCTACACAATTACCAATTTCACAGTATCCCAAGTCTAAGATCTTAACACAAACTTCGAACTCAATTTTCCTAGGTAGACTCAATCCTATTCGTCTTTTCAGCGTGCGCTGCGCGTGTCATGAAGCTGCGATAGCCGGATCATACTAGTACTCTTTCCACAAGCTGACATCGTGAATCCTTCAATCCTGCAGACCAGGTCTTTTCAGGGCTCCCGCGCCCGCCAACCAACAGGGATCTTGCTGACTGCTTTTTGCCCTTCCTTAGGTTACTTGTCACGGCATGCGGTGCATTTAGAAGGCCGCTGATAACTTCCTAGTGTCTCACCTACCCGTCTATCTACCTAACTATCAGTCTGGGCGGACTTTATCGGTGCCTAATCACTTCCCGGCTTAGCAATGCCAGCAAGCCACCAATCCTTAGTACCACACCCGCCACGTCGGATAGCTAGCTGCCTGCCTTTCAGCTCCGACGGACTTTCAAGGTCTTGGTGCCAGCCAACTATCCCTCCGTAAGTGCGGTCATTAAAAAGCAAGGGAAGACATGAGCGAATTTCATTGCGCTGCTATCACAAACGCACGTAGCGGAAAAGCTCACACTGCCTTTGTAAAATCATCCGTTCGCTCGTTTGATACACTACCCTGGGTATCTGTGTTGTATTATTATTACTTTCGTGGACTCTACATAACAGGCTCCAAATTCATTATCCTCATAGTATTCCAGACCTCTACGAAGCTATGTCAACCGATCCCAAAGCGCAAGCCTCATTCGAGGCGACATTTTCAGGATTGATCCAGCGACAACGCACAAAACCTACGCCCTTGCCGTCAGACCTTCGCGTCACAGGCCAAACCGCCATTGTGACTGGCAGCAACGTGGGGCTAGGCTTGGCAGCGTCCCGGCAGTTGTTAGAGCTGGGACTCTCGCACCTGGTGATGGGCGTGCGGTCCCAGGTCAAGGGCGACGCCGCAGCGGCAAAGCTCCGCGAGGAGTTCCCCGACTCAGAGGTCTCGGTCTGGATTCTTGACATGGAGTCGTACGACTCAGTGCGCAGCTTTACTGATCGATGTGCCTCGCTGCCGCGCATCGACGTGGTTATACTTAACGCAGGGTTAATTATGCCGACATACCAAACCGTCGCGGCCACAGGTCACGAGATCACGCTGCAGGTCAACTACCTGTCCACGATACTTCTAGCCTTGCTGCTCCTTCCAATCCTCAAGTCGAAGAGAGCACCTGGGGCGACCAAGCCGCCGGTGCTCACTGTCGTGAGCTCCGACTCGGCTTACAGTGCATCTCTGAATATGGACGGCGCGGTTCTCGAGCAGATGGACGATTCGAAAGGCTATGGGCCATTTCCAGCATACACGAGGTCGAAGATGCTGCTCACGGTTTTCCTGGGGAAACTGGCTGAGCTTGTGGACCCGTCCGACGTGCTGATCAACATGAGCAACCCCGGAATGACCTCTGGGACATCTTTCGGCCATGATAGCAATGTGATTCTGAAATGGCTGTTCAGTGTCATTCAGTACTTCTTGGCACGATCGCCGGAGGTCGGGGCTTCTTTATACCTCGACGCGGCTTTGGTGCGAGGGACCGAGAGCCATGGGAAGTTCATCAGCGACTGGGCCATCAAGCCGTAAGTTGCTTTATGCCAGTGCCTAGCGTTATCATGTTGTTCTAACAAGGTCAGATTCCCACAATTATGGTATACAGAGGAAGGTCAAAAGTTCGCGGACAGGATCGTCCAAGAAACAATGAAGGAGCTAGAGCCTATTGGAGCCTCGCTACCTTTAAGGGTGTAGCCACCAGCAAGTCACTATTAGATCAGGTTAGGCTCTGGCCCAGGAGGTCAGAAGAGCCGTCGAGGTGGAACCGCGTATCCCAGTGTTGGAGATATGAGAAGCGTGAATGGACTCACGGTCGAGCACGCTGCCACCACAGTTCTCGGAACATGTATTTGCCCTTCTCAAATAAAGCCAACACTAGCTAATAACTCGTCTTCACCATCCGATTACCTCCCGGAGCACAGCCCGCAGAAACAGCATGCGAAAGATTAGAAAATGTAATTTGATTCTTTTTGCTCCCTTTCCCACATGTACGTGACTTCAGCATAACATAGTCATCCACGGGAGAGTAGCAACGCAAGAGATGAGCTCCCCGGTAACTTTGCATTATACCAAATTACTGTAAACGGAGATACCACGACAAGAAACGATGCCTTCCAGCCTGATACAGCAATCGTACCGAAGAGACGGGCAGAATCGTCTAATCGGCCTAATAGTTGGCGTGCCAGGACTTAATTTGCCCAGACTCTGCGCACGTACTCTTCTGCTGAGGTGAACTTGTAATCAGGAAAGATTCGGTTCCACTCGTCAGAAACGCACCACCCTCCTTCAGCCAGGGATACCACGTACCCCCGAGTAACAATTTCAGAGAACTCACGACGCTTGTCAAGCGGAACCCCGTGGTGCGTGAGCAAGGGACACCATGACAATGAAGCCGTGCCCGCCTTACACTCGTCATAGCGCACCTGCGATATGGTGAATGGACCTTTGTTTGCCCCGTCAACTCACAGATCCGAAGCACCGCAGCAGGGAACACTCACCTCGCAACTCCTCCCCAAGCTTAATCAGCTCTGACACTTTCATTTTCTGGCCGCACATGCCTCCAATTTCTGGCCATTGTCCTTCATATTCCATGGCCCTAGCAACCACCTCTGCTGTATCTTCGACAGTGGTCAAGACAAAATCGGCATCTATATCTTCTGTTTTTAAAGCTCTACGCCCGGCGAAATCGATGGACATCTCCTGCATGTGAAAGTGTTTGGTCGTTGGGCGGGTAACGGCAAGGTAATTGGTAAAGAACCCTGGCTGGAAAAGGCAATACTCAATTTTCTAGCAACGTAAAACCTTTAGCGAAAATACGAAAATCGGAAGCGAGTACTAGCAGCAATCAAAACAAAAGCTCTGATCATACCTTTATGGGGGTGTTGATATTCCTCAGGTGATCCCTTACGATGGCTTTGGCCCGGTAATGGCCAGGCTCACCCTTCTCGCAGCTAGAATATGTATCGAATCAGAACTATCCCGAGACTAGACCCATGCTGTGTTTCACGAAGTACGTGGCCCACTCAGACGGTGCAAAGCGCTTGACACCGTGGCTTACACAGGCGTCAACCAGCTTGATCTGTACCGAAGAGAAGAGCTGAGCATCTGCTATCGCAATGAAGGAGAGGACAGTGTGGACGCCTTTCAGAGCGCTTGCGAGTGACTCCGGATCATTGTAGTCTACCGTGATGGCTTTGACGGTTTCTGGCAGCCCAAGGTCGGTGACCTATTCAATCAGCTCAGAGAGGGTTTGGCGGTAAAGAGTCGCTCATTTGGTGAGTACAACTCACGGTTCTCGTCGTCAACACTACGATTTCGACTTGACCGCGCGCAACGATCCGGTCAATGACTTCTCGACCCACATCTATGGCCTAAATGTTAGCTATGCAATCGGCGACGTGGGGCGATTCTTGTAACATGTAAGGGAATGAAATTTTACTGGATGTTCCACCCGCGACAGCCACTTTTCGCAAAGGCATGTTGGGGTCTGAGAGTCTTCAAGCAGACGAGAATTCGTAACAGTCCAGGTTCATGGGCGAATAAGTCTCATTGGGCATCTTGTGCTCTAATATACCTTCATTCCCCCTTCGCCTGTCGGTATGACGTGTTGCCGGGCTGATTTGCAGGCCGGGGCCCCGAAGTCTGTTCATCAATATAGGAATTACTCGATGTGCTCGTGTATAAAACTGGGAGGCGAGAAGCCCAAGGCCGTGCAACCAGGGTCCGTGATGGAGGTACAGCAGTTCGAGTTGGTCCAGCCAGTGTTGCAGTATACCTGCTCGATGTCAACTATCCTGAAATCCTCATGCTCACGATCATAAACTTGCAGCAATGGCGGGTTGGGAACAACCCACATCTGTGCAAGAAAGTATCACCTTGATGCATACCTAGGTGCGCAAGGCGTCGTCGATACACGCTGTGTTCCCCACTTTAGTCGTCGGCACGGAGGAACCAAGTGTCAACCAGCACGTTTTAGTCTCCGGTCTGTGAGTAAAGTCTCCAATTGGCCGATTACATAGCTGGGTGGAGAAGGCACACAGTCTTCCCCTACCTAGGTACTGATCGAATGAGGCTTATTCTGGGTAATTTCGATGATGGACGCCAGGACCTCTTTGAGCCTCAACGCGACCCGCCGTGATTCCGTACGTGGCCGATTTCACTACAGATCGATACGCCTTGGCGTCCGAACATAGCTGGTCCTGCAGCCGGCAAGAAATCGGATGTCAGTGGTCAGTTACGTTATGCTGCCTGTTATGAGAGTCGGTGTAGGACTCGGATGATATCAAGGGATGGTGGAAGGTGCATAAAAGTGCGCCAGGTCTGTCAGCACTACACAGGTCTGTAACAACCATTTGGGATGCAGTCATTGTGTTAGGCCCACTCGACGAACACATATGAAGTCTGGTCGAACTGCACCATGTTCCAAATGCTTGTGCACTCTATATATTGAATGTCATTCATTCTATGATTGACAATTTCAGAATGAATGATGTCCGATGTCCCCCCTGGCAGATGGTCGTGTTATTATATTATCCCAGAAGCCAGGGGAAGAGGTCTGTAGCTGTGAGATAAGACGAATATACCCCTGTCGATGGCGGGGTGGCTGGTGGCTGGTGGCTGGTTGGATCGGGAGTGCCCGCGGCGGTATCCCTGTCATAAAAGATACACCGTCCAGGTACCGTCGCTGCTCTAATTGATGGCGGCAACTAGCCAGATTTTTAATTAAACGGGCAAAAAAAAAACCAAGAAGAAGAAAGAAGACGAGAGATGGTTTAGTAAACTGCTGACTGCGCAGCGATGCAAGTGCAAATGCAGGGTGGAAGTCAAGATTGATGGAGTGCACATGCAGAGCACATACAGTATTTGCAGCACAGTATAGTACCGAGGGGACCAAGGCAGGATGACGTGCTGTATCGGGATGCTACACCACCTTCTTCTGTGGTACGACGCCGGGCTCGTATTCTACTGAAAGCTAGGGGAGGACGGAATACATCGTAAATCGACTACCAGCATGCAGTAGGGCGGTCTGCGCGGGTGCATGCGAGTGGCTGGGCGAATTGGGGTTTTTTTCGTTTTCCTCTTTGGTTTTGGCTTGGGGAACAGACCTCGAAAGAGAGATGGGACTCGTACCAGTGGCCGACGGACAATTGGACGGACGGGCATGAATGTCGAGTGCTTGCATGCGCATGGGAATCTGCAATGTCACGACTCTTGGTGGACCATCTGGTTATCTGATATCTAAGTATCCAGCATTTACGTCTGTAGCTGCGTACCTAGGTAGGTACCTAGGTACCTAGCACTCTGTGGTGACCCTGTGGTGACCCTGCCCAGCCGGCACAGAGCTCCCGCAGCTTGTTGAAGACCGACTTGACCTTCCTTCCCGAGCTGTCCTGGAAGCTGAAGCTGCTTGGTCGTGCTTTCCCAGCCACCTCCCGAGCCAGCAACTTTGACCTCGCAGCTCGCAAGCTTTTCTCTCCCTCCCCACCACCTTCTTTTCTGCCCGCCGTTTATCCGTTGGCTTTGACCTTTTTGCCCGAGTCTCTTCCCAACCCAACCCATCCGCCAGCTCGCCTCATCAACGTCCGACGACCCGATATGTGCTGCTGCTGCTGCTGCTGCTGCCCGTAGCTCCACCACATTCCAAATCCCCACCACGCGACTCGTTGCACCTCGTTGCACCACCACCATCTCCACCCTCGCTCGCTTCTCGCCTGCCTGCCTTTCTGTCTTGGTTGCCTTGTTTTGTCTTGTCTTGTCTTGTCTTGTCTTGTGTGTCTGTAGATACATACATACACATACATACAAACATACATACACACGTACATACACGCGTCCATCCCATGAGGTGAGAGATGAGCTCCCCACCCAAGCCACGAGTCCAGCGTGAGCGCCAGAGGGACCAGTTCGAGCGCTCATCCCCTCCCAAGATCGACTTTGGCATCGACGGCACCGCCAGCGACCTGATGCCCCCCGTCCGCGCCCCCTACGTCCTGCACAAGTCCAGCTCCATCTCCTCCGGCAGCACCGTCAGCTCCCCCGACCGCGAGAGGGGCCCCATCGCCTACCCAAACTACTACGACTACACCGACCCGGACCCCCAGCACGTCTCCTCCTCCCCTCGATCTCGCCAGCAGAACGGCAACCACCCCTCCTCCTCTCCCAAGCGCGACAACATGGCCAACATGGCCATGCAGGTGCCCATCCAGCAGCAGCAGGGCCAGGGCAGGCTGGTCGACAACGCACGAAACAGCAGCAGCAGCAATAGCAACAACAACAATGGCCCCGTCACCACCCAGCAGATGGCCCAGGCCGCCCGCAACAGCGGCGCTGCCCCCCGCGGGTCCAGACCACCAAGCTACAGCGGCTCGCAGCACGGGCCCCGCTCGCCCGACGACGGGAACCCCCCGCTGAACAAGGTCGACATCGACGCCGCAAGGTACAGGCAGACCCAGCAGCGCCGGCCACAGCAGCAGCAGGTGACCAAGGACGGGCGGCCCCCCACCAACGGCAGCAACAGGGCACCGTCTTCTGGTGGTGGCGGCGGGATGATCGGCGGCCGACCCATCAGCCCAGAGTCCCCGCTGCTCTCCCCGGCCGCCCACATCCAGCGCCTGCCCACCCCGAGCATCACATCCAGCGTGCTACAGCCCCTCGACGCGAAGGTCACCGAGTACGGGGCTCTGATGGCCGAGGCGCAGGGGGACATGGCAGCGCTGGACGAGGAGATGCGACAGCTGCAGGACAGGCAGCGCGAGGCCGAGGCCCGGTTCCTCGACGCCAAGTCCAAGCACGACGACTACCGCCGGCAGTACCACGACGTCGAGAGGGCACTGCGCGGGGACTTCTCCACCAACGGCAACGGGGTGCCGCCCATGCCGTCCATGCCGAGCCTGGGCCGCCACGACATGATGGACGGTGGACCGCGGGGGGGCATGCACCAGGGGGGACCAGGAGGACCCATGGGGGGACAGCCGCCGGCGATGAGGAGCCAGCGCACCGTGAGTGCCCATAGCGAACAGCCCAGCATGATGAGCCAGGAGTCGGTGCGCACGCAGAAGAGGGGCCGGTTCAGTCGCATATTCGGGGTGTAGGACGACCGCCGTGCCGAACGGGGACCGTGGGGTTGGTACAGCCTTTGTGCGTCGTGGGTGGTAGATGACGGTTCTGATGATGAATCCTTACGATGGTGGAGAGGATGACCGGCCTGTGGTGGGGGTGGGGGTGGTCTGGTCCTTTGATGATTTGACTTGATGCCTGCATTGGTGCTTTTTGAATTCTTGATGACGAAACGCATAAAACGAAACCACTCAAAAACTCTCGGGGCGCTGGGGCTAATGATGATGACTATCGAACAGGTCTCCTGGGCATAATGGAATCTTGGGGTTTTCATGTATGGGGTGGGTGGTCCATGGGTAATGAAATGAATCAAGCTGGACGGGCACATACAAGAGGGCGGGACACGACCGAACACACACAAAACATACAATTTCATCCACACAGAGGCGTTGTCATGGTTCGGCTGGACATATAAGGATGGGAGGCTTCTTCGTCTATTTCGCTCTGGACATGCATGACACATAATAATTCACACGGTCACCGAATGAGTCTTCCATGAAATGCCAATACTCCGATTTCATTCCTTGTCTCTGGTCAAAATAAAGCTGAAGAGCAGGGAGACCCGCGCTGAGGGAGGCGACGGGCACCAGCCTGCTCTTCTGGTAATTACATGGATATATGACAATTAAGTCGTCGCCAAAAAAAGAGATCTAGTGTGACTGACTGTCTGTCTGGATAGGATGTTCTTTTTGTAGAAGGCACCGAATTTTCGACTCTTAACGCCTCGCTCCCTTAATGTTTGACGGATGATAAAAGGAAAAGCAGGTCACGATAATGATGGTCTTTGTGTCCGGCATGGCTTATCCGCCTGGGACAACTCCTTCTTTCAACCCACATGCTGCTCATAGCATGCCCCCATATCCACCAGTGGCCGTCACGGGGACCATGTACATTGGTGCCTCGGCCACGGAGGGCTTCCGCCTGTGCTGCGGCGACTGCTGGCGCGCGTAACTCTGGTTCTGGTTCTGCGACTGCGAGTATCCGTTCTGCCGTGGGTACTGCGGGTACTGGGGTGAATATTGCCCATGTTGCTGTACTTGCTGCTGACGCTGTCCCTGATGCTGGTTCAGCGGCACGATGAGCTCCATGCCCTCGACGACGTTCTGTGCCTGCGCCCCGTAGGTGTCGATGAAGGCGCCGGTGCTGTACTTTGAGCTGGACCGATGGTTGTTGTTTGCGCTGGAGCCACCGTTGTAGTAGGTATCAAAGTTGCTGTTGTAGGTGTTGATGTTGTTGGACACGCTCGACCCCCTCAGGCTGGACTCCTCCTCCAGCGGGGTGAGCCTCTTCCCGTTGGTGCTGGGCTTGAGCGTGTCGCGGCCCCCGTCGGGAACGCCAAGCCCGCCGTTCATGTTGTTGAAGCTGTTGGTGTTGTTGTCCCCCGGTGAATACGGCCCGTGGCTGTTGGGGCTGTACATGGGCGACTGCTGGATCAGGTCCTCGGTGGACGCCTCGTGCGCCAGGCCCCTGCTGCTCCCGCCCGGGTTCGTGGTGTTGTCGCCGCCCTTGAGGATCGACGAGCTGTCGGTCCAGAAGCTCTGGTTGGACGTCGGGCGGGGCGGCCTGGGGGGTGCTGCTGTTGCCATGGTGGCGGTGCTGCCCACGGCGGCGCCGGTCTGCTGCCTGGAGATGGGGGCGCCGACGGTCATGGGGCTCGCCCTGCTGTCGTCGGTGCGCACGATGCGGATCTTGTCGCGGCCGTCGCGCGAGAAGAGCTTCTGGTGGCCCCTGGTGCTGTTGCCGCGCGAGGATGCCCGCAGCAGCCGGAGGGTCGGGATCGAGGCTATGATGATGGTGATGTTGGGCTCCATCGCGGACCAGAGGAGCACGTTGAGGTTGGCCGACTGGAAGTTTGCGTCGGTGAGCTGCGAGATTTGGACTGCTGCCACGGCGGATGTTGCGCTTGCTCTGTCGTCTTTTTGTCAGTCGTCTGTCTGATCTTCTTTATGATCTCTTGTATGACTCTTCCTCCTTCTCCAGTCTGTTCCATGGGTAAACCTCCCCAAGAGAAAATGAAAACAAAACTCACAGCACGCCCAAGGCCATCAGAGCCCCAACACCAACCTTCTCACCAACACTCAGCCCCTTCGTCCAGAGAACCTGCCACACGACAACCACCAGCGCAAGGTCCATAGCCGCAGAGAACGCCTGTGCACTCAGGCCCACAATGTTCTGCACGCTGATGCTCCAGCAGGAACCATCACCGCTCCCCCAGCCGGCGGCGATCGGCCTGCACCGCAGCCAGTGCGTGATGGCCGCGCCCGCGATGACGACGTTCGCAAACACGACCACCGAGTACAGCGCGGCCCGGACCAGGCGCGGCGACTGCAGCCGCAGCAGCGTGCACGCCACCGACGTCTTGCTCCACGCTGCCGCCGTCAGGACCAGGCTGCGGGCCACGTTGTCCAGGAGGAGAAGTGCTGATGGGCCTGCTGGTGGCGGGTTGGTCTGCCGGCGGCCTGCTCCTAGGGCCAGCTCCAGCGAGGTTATTGCTGAGTAGAAGATTATGACGACCTTTTGATTGAGTTTGCTGTTAGCTTTCTTGGTCTTTCTGTTTTCTTTTGCTGCAGGAAATGAGGGGAAAGAACAGATGAAAGGCACATTGCTTTCGACTAACCCATGATGCTATCAGGAACCCGTCGTCTGACCACAGCTGCTGCGCCCTCAGCCACTTGGTAAACAACCGCAGGCCCAGGAGGATGCCAGACACCAGCGAGAGGAGCCACACAACCAGGTGGGTCATCAACACGTTCTGGTCGGTCGAGAGGGCCCGCCTCTCCATGGAGAGGTGAGCGGCAGTGGGCGGAGCCATCGTTCAAAGGAGAAAAAAAAAGGTCAAGTCTGCGATTTGCCAGCCAGCCAGCCCTGCCTGCTTGGTGAAAATTTCCGAAGTGACGGGTTGGGTGGGTGGTATGCTATACCACCCCTCGCCCACGAGGTAATGAGCGTGATCAACCTCCGCTTCTTCCAGAAAGATATGAGATGCTGTGTGTGGAGTGCGTATGCTTGCGTATGTGTAGTAGTAGTAGTAGTAAGGAAAAGGTGTCGTATGTACGGTAGCAGTCTTGTTCCCCTTTCCCAGAAGAGGAATGAACGGTTTGGCTTCCCTCCTTCTTCTGCTGTCCCATGTACGCGCTAGCAGGAGGAGGGCGGATGGCATATATCAACCATCACGTCTCGGGACAAGATGAGCACGATGATCGGCCGGCGAGGGTACCAGAAGGGGGTTGGAAGGACGAAATAAGATGGTGGAGAAAACTTGAAGTGAGTGTGATTCGCATGCAAAGTCCCGGACGGCACGGACGGCAGACAGGTTGTCAAGATGTCAGTCGTCCCAGTCAGGTCCAAGTCAGGCAGTCCAGTCAGTCAATCAGGCAGGCAGGCAGGCCAGGCCAGGCCAGGCAAGGCAGAGGCAAGGCACAGCTAAAAGACTGGACGAACTATGTTTTGTGGAACCCAAGGGGACGGAGGTGAATGCCTAGCGGGGCCCAGAACGCTACCCTTCCTCACTATGCAAACCAGGTTGCCAGTCACCAAAAGCTTCGGGAAGGGGGAGGGAAGGGTGTGTGGAACGCAGGTGGGGATTATCGGTCAGATCCTATTGCCATGCCGCCCGCCTGTGGAGCCAGTCGCAAATCGCCCGGGTGGGTATGTGATGCTACGCGGCGTGTAATTTAAGTGGGAACGGGCCGTTGGTCGGGGTGGGCCAGCGAGACCGAGAATGGCATGCGACAAAGTGTGTGTGTGTGTGTGCATTCGTATGTGTAAGTGAATGAGTTGGTGAGTGAGTGAGTGTGTGGACACAGACGCTAACTAGTAATAAGGAGGAAGGACGGAGGACAGGGGTGGGCAGATCTAGATCTGTGGTGTGATGGGGTGGGATGCGATGCGATGCCGATGTAATGTCAAGCAGGAGGGCGATCATAAGGGAGGTCCCGGATGCCGGGAGGTGGATAGAGAAAGAATAAAAAACAGCCAAGCCAAGGGGAATTTTCTCTTACACGCAACGACGTCTTGCATCACACACAGGCAGGCAAGGGCTCAACGGCGCCAGGGCGGGGAACATGAACATGTTCGGGCATCATGGCATCAACTCGCGACAGGGTGAAATTGCACGAATGGAATGTAGTGCTGGGAGCGTACCAAGAGCCGGTTAACCACATACCCGCAACTCTAAACCAGGTGCCTCCAGGTGCCTCCAGGTGCCTGCGCATGAATTACACCACTTGTGTCTGGCCGGGGATGGGCTCCACCACATCACATCCTGACGATCCGGGAAAGAGATCATACACCAGACCAGAACTGGCCAGGCACGACAAGGAGGCAGGGATAATGTGGTGGGGCAGGGCTGGATTGGCTGCCGCGGAACACATGTCAACCAACATCTGAAAAGTAATCTATAGTGCATTCTCAAAGTATTGTCAGTCATCCCAAGTCAGTCAAGTCAAGTCACCCACTGCCGGCCCTCCGTCCTGGGCGCCGCGGAAACTTCATCAATTAGAGCGCATCCATTTCCACATTTTCCACAGCTGGAAGCCGGGGTAAGCCTTTCCCCGACATGAACCTGTTGGGTCATAAGTTAGTGTCGCCGAGCTAAGGTCTGAGATTGATAGAGCATAGTTCGTTCGCGCAGGGATCTGCTGGGGTCTGCTGGGGTGACGTGCCCCTTGTCGCCTCAATATAAGTGAGACGACATGGTATCATCCAATAACTTCTCTACAGCATTTTCCTCACCACCTTACCACTTCGTAATCCTCAGCCGCTGACCACCACCACCGCACCACAGGCACAATCCCTCCACTCTCCTCGGGAAGCTCACCTCCCTCCACTTCGTCCCATCTCAACCGCGGCAGCTCAGCATTCCCAAATCGGACGTGGCGCTACCGCGGGCACTACTCTAGCTCACCCACCACCAAAGCCCACAGTCAAAGATCTCCCTACGCAAGGGAACAGACCGCGCAAACGACTACCTATTTAGGGGCTTGGGGTGGTCCAGAACATCAGACGACAGCCAATATGATCCGGCTTAATTCTTCGTCGTCCTATGTTTTCCTTCTTCTTTTATAACCTGCGCCTCCTGAAGGCCCAGAGTTGGAGCAGCTGGAATGCGTGCCGTGTTTCATGGCATGCAAAACAAATGTGGAAATCAGGGCACGAGGGCGAAGTGGTATTCTGAGCCATGCCGATTGCCCTTTTATTTATATCCATCTGATAAAGGCCGGTCGAGAGAGGAAAGAAATGTGACAGCGAGCATTTCATCTGCATCGGGAAATTTTCTATTCGGCTCTTCCTTTGACGGCCCACAAACCTGGCTGCCCATCAGGCTGCTCATCTCCCAACTCTCCGAGCCCCCCCCCCCC